>CALNHX010001164.1:0-246256 GCA_940337035.1 Agriotes lineatus | reverse complement strand
CCATAATACAGTGCGCCCAAACCAGTACGTGAGAGAGCTTAATAACACCTTTAGGTATATAGAAAATTATATTAACCATCATTCTAATGCATTTAATATGTACTAATACATCAAGAATTACTACTGGAGTATTAATCAGCTTAATCAGCACCGAAGCGCGTGGCCGTAGATCTGCAACTGGGCCACATGCGTTTGTAAGTGAAGATATAGTTAATGTTAATTACTGGACATATTTAAAATGTATTAAACACCTTGACAACATTGTAAAGTAGATAGTTTAACTCTGCATTGTCAGACAAGTGGCGAGAACGCCAAATATCACCGTTAGTTGTAAAGTAAGTGTTTATAGCAACGATCTAGTACATTTAAACTGTTCTTGGCGAACCATAAAAAATCTGTGCAGTACGAGCCAGCTCCCTGAGCTTCAAATTGTCACTTCCTTATCCATTATATAGTGCGCTCAAACCAGTACGTGAGAGAGCTTAATAACACCTTTAGGTATATAGAAAATTATATTAGCCATCATTCTAATGCATTTAATATGAACTAATACAACTAGAATTATTACTGGAGTATTAATCAGCTCAATCAACGCCGAAGCGCGTGGCCGTAGATCTGCAACTGGGCCACAGGCGTTTGTAAGTGAAGATATAGTTAATGTTAATTACTGGACATATTTAAAATGTATTAAACACCTTGACAACATTGTAAAGTAGATAGTTTAACTCTGCGTTGTCAGACAAGTGGCGAGAGCGCCAAATATCACCGTTAGTTGTAAAGTAAGTGTTTATAGCAACGATCTAGTACATTTCAACTGTTCTTGGCAAACAATAAAAAATCTGTGCACTACGAGCCAGCTCCCTGAGCTTCAAATTGTCACAGTTGTTGCTTATCCATTATATAGAAAGCCCAAACCAGTATGTGAGAGAGCTTAATAACACCTTTAGCTATATAGAAAATTATATTAGCCATCATTCTAATGCATTTAATATGTACTAATACATCAAGAATTACTACTGGAGTATTAATCAGCTTAATCAGCGCCGAAGCGCGTGGCCGTAGATCTGCAACTGGGCCACATGCGTTTGTAAGTGAAGATATAGTTAATGTTAATTACTGGACATATTTAAAATGTATTAAAAACCTTGACAACATTGTAAAGTAGATAGTTTAACTCTGCGTTGTCAGACAAGTGGCGAGAGCGCCAAATATCACCGTTAGTTGTAAAGTAAGTGTTTATAGCAACGATCTAGTACATTTAAACTGTTCTTGGCGAACCATAAAAAATCTGTGCAGTACGAGCCAGCTCCCTGAGCTTCAAATTGTCACTTCCTTATCCATTATATAGTGCGCCCAAACCAGTATGTGAGAGAGCTTAATAACACCTTTAGGTATATAGAAAATTATATTAGCCATCATTCTAATGCATTTAATATGAACTAATACAACTAGAATTATTACTGGAGTATTAATCAGCTCAATCAGCGCCGAAGCGCGTGGCCGTAGATCTGCAACTGGGCCACATGCGTTTGTAAGTAAAGATATAGTTAATGCTAATTACTGGACATATTTAAAATGTATTAAACACCTTGACAACATTGTAAAGTAGATAGTTTAACTCTGCGTTGTCAGACAAGTGGCGAGAGCGCCAAATATCACCGTTAGTTGTAAAGTAAGTGTTTATAGCAACGATCTAGTACATTTAAACTGTTTTTGGCAAACAATAAAAAATCTGTGCACTACGAGCCAGCTCCTTGAGCTTCAAATTGTCACAGTTGTTGCTTATCCATTATATAGAAAGCCCAAACCAGTATGCGAGAGAGCTTAATAACACCTTTAGCTATATAGAAAATTATATTAGCCACCACTCTAATGCATTTAATATGTACTAATACATCAAGAATTACTACTGGGGTATTAATCAGCTCGATCAACGCCGAAGTCTGTGGCCGTAAATCTGCAACAGGGCCAAACGCGTTTAAAACGTAGTAGAAGTGAAGATAAGGTTAATGTCAATTACTGGACATATTAGAATGTATTAAACACCTTGACAAAATTGTAAAGTAGCTAGTTTAACTCTGCGTTGTCAGCCAGGAAGCGAGGGAGTCAAATATTACCGTTAGTTGTAAGATAAGTGGTTATAGCAACGATCTAGTTCATTTAAACTGTTCTTGGCAAACAATAACAAATCTGTGCACTACGAGCCAGCTCCCTGATCTTCAAATTGTCACAGTTGTTTCTTATCCATTATATAGTAAGCCCAAACCAGTATGCGAGAGAGCTTAATAACACCTTTAGCTATATAGAAAATTACATTAGCCATCATTCTAATGCATTTAATATGTACTAATACATCAAGAATTACTACTGGAGTAATAATCAGCTCAATCAGCGCCGAAGCGCGTGGCCGTAGATCTGCAACTGGGCCACATGCGTTTGTAAGTGAAGATATAGTTAATGTTAATTACTGGACATATTTAAAATGTATTAAACACCTTGACAACATTGTAAAGTAGATAGTTTAACTCTGCGTTGTCAGACAAGTGGCGAGAGCGCCAAATATCACCGTTAGTTGTAAAGTAAGTGTTTATAGCAACGATCTAGTACATTTAAACTGTTTTTGGCAAACAATAAAAAATCTGTGCACTACGAGCCAGCTCCTGAGCTTCAAATTGTCACAGTTGTTGCTTATCCATTCTATAGAAAGCCCAAACCAGTATGCGAGAGAGCTTAATAACACCTTTAGCTATATAGAAAATTATATTAGCCACCCCTCTAATGCATTTAATATGTACTAATACATCAAGAATTACTACTGGGGTATTAATCAGCTCGATCAACGCCGAAGTCTGTGGCCGTAAATCTGCAACAGGACCAAACGCGTTTGAAACGTAGTAGAAGTGAAGATAAGGTTAATGTCAATTACTGGACATATTAGAATGTATTAAACACCTTGACAAAATTGTAAAGTAGCTAGTTTAACTCTGCGTTGTCAGCCAGGAAGCGAGGGAGTCAAATATTAAAGTTAGTTGTAAGATAAGTGGTTATAGCAACGATCTAGTTCATTTAAACTGTTCTTGGCAAACAATAACAAATCTGTGCACTACGAGCCAGCTCCCTGTACTTCAAATTGTCACAGTTGTTTCTTATCCATTATATAGTAAGCCCAAACCAGTATGCGAGAGAGCTTAATAACACCTTTAGCTATATAGAAAATTACATTAGCCATCATTCTAATGCATTTAATATGTACTAATACATCAAGAATTACTACTGGAGTATTAATCAGCTCAATCAGCGCCGAAGCGCGTGGCCGTAGATCTGCAACAGGGCCAAACGCGTTTGTAACGTAGTAGAAGTGAAGATATAGTTAATGTTAATTACTGGACATATATAAAATGTATTAAACACCTTGACAACATTGTAAAGTAGATAGTTTAACTCTGCGTTGTCAGCCAAGGGGCGAGAGAACCAAATATCACCGTTAGTTGTAAAGTAAGTGTTTATAGCAACGATCTCGTACTACATTTAAACTGTTCTTGGCGAACAATAACAAATCTGTGCAGTACGAGCCAGCTCCCTGAGCTTCAAATTGTCACTTCCTTATCCATTATATAGTGCGCCCAAACCAGTATGCTAGAGAGCTTAATAACACTTTTAGGTATATAGAAAATTATATTAGCCATCATTCTAATGCATTTAATATGTACTAATACAGCAACAATTACTACTGGAGTATTAATCAGCGCCGATGCCAGTGGGCGTAGATCTGCAACAGGGCAGAACGCGTTTGAAACGTAGTAGAAGCGAAGATACAGTTAATGTTAATTAGTGGACATATTTAGAATGTATTAAACACCTTGACAGCATTGTAAAGTAGATAGTTTAACTCTGCGTTGTCAGACAAGTGGCGAGAGCGCCAAATATCACCGTTAGTTGTAAAGTAAGTGTTTATAGCAACGATCTAGTACATTTAAACTGTTCTTGGCGAACAATAAAAAATTTGTGCAGTACGAACCAGCTCCCTGAGCTTCAAATTGTCACTTCCTTATCCATTAAATATAGCGCCCAAACCAGTACGTGAGAGAGCTTAATAACACCTTTAGGTATATAGAAAATTATATTAGCCATCATTCTAATGCATTTAATATGAACTAATACAACTAGAATTATTACTGGAGTATTAATCAGCTTAATCAGCGCCGAAGCGCGTGGCCGTAGATCTGCAACTGGGCCACATGCGTTTGTAAGTGAAGATATAGTTAATGTTAATTACTGGACATATTTAAAATGTATTAAACACCTTGACAACATTGTAAAGTAGATAGTTTAACTCTGCGTTGTCAGACAAGTGGCGAGAGCGCCAAATATCACCGTTAGTTGTAAAGTAAGTGTTTATAGCAACGATCTAGTACATTTAAACTGTTTTTGGCAAACAATAAAAAATCTGTGCACTACGAGCCAGCTCCCTGAGCTTCAAATTGTCACAGTTGTTGCTTATCCATTCTATAGAAAGCCCAAACCAGTATGCGAGAGAGCTTAATAACACCTTTAGCTATATAGAAAATTATATTAGCCACCCCTCTAATGCATTTAATATGTACTAATACATCAAGAATTACTACTGGGGTATTAATCAGCTCGATCAACGCCGAAGTCTGTGGCCGTAAATCTGCAACAGGGCCAAACGCGTTTGAAACGTAGTAGAAGTGAAGATAAGGTTAATGTCAATTACTGGACATATTAGAATGTATTAAACACCTTGACAAAATTGTAAAGTAGCTAGTTTAACTCTGCGTTGTCAGCCAGGAAGCGAGGGAGTCAAATATTAAAGTTAGTTGTAAGATAAGTGGTTATAGCAACGATCTAGTTCATTTAAACTGTTCTTGGCAAACAATAACAAATCTGTGCACTACGAGCCAGCTCCCTGTACTTCAAATTGTCACAGTTGTTTCTTATCCATTATATAGTAAGCCCAAACCAGTATGCGAGAGAGCTTAATAACACCTTTAGCTATATAGAAAATTACATTAGCCATCATTCTAATGCATTTAATATGTACTAATACATCAAGAATTACTACTGGAGTATTAATCAGCTCAATCAGCGCCGAAGCGCGTGGCCGTAGATCTGCAACAGGGCCAAACGCGTTTGTAACGTAGTAGAAGTGAAGATATAGTTAATGTTAATTACTGGACATATATAAAATGTATTAAACACCTTGACAACATTGTAAAGTAGATAGTTTAACTCTGCGTTGTCAGCCAAGGGGCGAGAGAACCAAATATCACCGTTAGTTGTAAAGTAAGTGTTTATAGCAACGATCTCGTACTACATTTAAACTGTTCTTGGCGAACAATAACAAATCTGTGCAGTACGAGCCAGCTCCCTGAGCTTCAAATTGTCACTTCCTTATCCATTATATAGTGCGCCCAAACCAGTATGCTAGAGAGCTTAATAACACTTTTAGGTATATAGAAAATTATATTAGCCATCATTCTAATGCATTTAATATGTACTAATACAGCAACAATTACTACTGGAGTATTAATCAGCGCCGATGCCAGTGGGCGTAGATCTGCAACAGGGCAGAACGCGTTTGAAACGTAGTAGAAGCGAAGATACAGTTAATGTTAATTAGTGGACATATTTAGAATGTATTAAACACCTTGACAGCATTGTAAAGTAGATAGTTTAACTCTGCGTTGTCAGACAAGTGGCGAGAGCGCCAAATATCACCGTTAGTTGTAAAGTAAGTGTTTATAGCAACGATCTAGTACATTTAAACTGTTCTTGGCGAACAATAAAAAATTTGTGCAGTACGAACCAGCTCCCTGAGCTTCAAATTGTCACTTCCTTATCCATTAAATATAGCGCCCAAACCAGTACGTGAGAGAGCTTAATAACACCTTTAGGTATGTAGAAAATTATATTAGCCATCATTCTAATGCATTTAATATGTACTAATACATCAAGAATTACTACTGGAGTATTAATCAGCTTAATCAGCGCCGAAGCGCGTGGCCGTAGATCTGCAACTGGGCCACATGCGTTTGTAAGTGAAGATATAGTTAATGTTAATTACTGGACATATTTAAAATGTATTAAACACCTTGACAACATTGTAAAGTAGATAGTTTAACTCTGCGTTGTCAGACAAGTGGCGAGAGCGCCAAATATTACCGTTAGTTGTAAAGTAAGTATTTATAGTAACGAACTAGTACATTTAAACTGTTCTTGGCGAACCATAAAAAATCTGTGCAGTACGAGCCAGCTCCCTGAGCTTCAAATTGTCACTTCCTTATCCATTAAATATAGCGCCCAAACCAGTACGTGAGAGAGCTTAATAACACCTTTAGGTATATAGAAAATTATATTAGCCATCATTCTAATGCATTTAATATGAACTAATACAACTAGAATTATTACTGGAGTATTAATCAGCTCAATCAACGCCGAAGCGCGTGGCCGTAGATCTGCAACTGGGCCACAGGCGTTTGTAACGTAGTAGAAGTGAAGATATAGTTAATGTTAATTACTGGATATATTTAAAATGTATTAAACACCTTGACAACATTGTAAAGTAGATAGTTTAACTCTGCGTTGTCAGAGAAGTGGCGAGAGAGCCAAATATCACCGTTAGTTGTAAAGTAAGTGTTTATAGCAACGATCTAGTACATTTAAACTGTTCTTGGCGAACAATAAAAAATCTGTGCAGTACGAGCCAGCTCCCTGAGCTTCAAATTGTCACTTCCTTATCCATTATATAGTGCGCCCAAATCAGTATGTGAGAGAGCTTAATAACACCTTTAGCTATATAGAAAGTTATATTAGCCATCATTCTAATGCATTTAATATGTACTAATACAGCAAGAATTACTACCTACTGGAGTATTAATCAGCGCCGAAGTCAGTGGGCGTAGATCTGCAACAGGGCCAAGCGCGTTTGTAACGTAGTAGAACTGAAGATATAGTTAATGTTAATTACTGGACATATTTAAAATGTATTAAACAACTTGACAACATTGTAAAGTAGATAGTTTAACTCTGCGTTGTCAGACAAGTGGCGAGAGCGCCAAATATCACCGTTAGTTGTAAAGTAAGTGTTTATAGCAACGATCTAGTACATTTAAACTGTTCTTGGCGAACAATAAAAAATCTGTGCAGTACGAACCAGCTCCCTGAGCTTCAAATTGACACTTGCTTATCCATAATACAGTGCGCCCAAACCAGTACGTGAGAGAGCTTAATAACACCTTTAGGTATATAGAAAATTATATTAGCCATCATTCTAATGCATTTAATATGTACTAATACATCAAGAATTACTACTGGAGTATTAATCAGCTTAATCAGCGCCGAAGCGCGTGGCCGTAGATCTGCAACTGGGCCACATGCGTTTGTAAGTGAAGATATAGTTAATGTTAATTACTGGACATATTTAAAATGTATTAAACACCTTGACAACATTGTAAAGTAGATAGTTTAACTCTGCGTTGTCAGACAAGTGGCGAGAGCGCCAAATATCACCGTTAGTTGTAAAGTAAGTGTTTATAGCAACGATCTAGTACATTTAAACTGTTCTTGGCGAACAATAAAAAATCTGTGCAGTACGAACCAGCTCCCTGAGCTTCAAATTGACACTTGCTTATCCATAATACAGTGCGCCCAAACCAGTACGTGAGAGAGCTTAATAACACCTTTAGGTATATAGAAAATTATATTAGCCATCATTCTAATGCATTTAATATGTACTAATACATCAAGAATTACTACTGGAGTATTAATCAGCTTAATCAGCGCCGAAGCGCGTGGCCGTAGATCTGCAACTGGGCCACATGCGTTTGTAAGTGAAGATATAGTTAATGTTAATTACTGGACATATTTAAAATGTATTAAACACCTTGACAACATTGTAAAGTAGATAGCTTAACTGTGCGTTGTCAGACAAGTGGCGAGAGCGCCAAATATCACCGTTAGTTGTAAAGTAAGTGTTTATAGCAACGATCTAGTACATTTAAACTGTTCTTGGCGAACCATAAAAAATCTGTGCAGTACGAGCCAGCTCCCTGAGCTTCAAATTGTCACTTCCTTATCCATTATATAGTGCGCCCAAACCAGTACGTGAGAGAGCTTAATAACACCTTTAGGTATATAGAAAATTATATTAGCCATCATTCTAATGCATTTAATATTAACTAATACAACTAGATTTATTACTGGAGTATTAATCAGCTCAATCAACGCCGAAGCGCGTGGCCGTAGATCTGCAAATGGGCCACAGGCGTTTGTAAGTGAAGATATAGTTAATGTTAATTACTGGACATATTTAAAATGTATTAAACACCTTGACAACATTGTAAAGTAGATAGTTTAACTCTGCGTTGTCAGACAAGTGGCGAGAGCGCCAAATATCACCGTTAGTTGTAAAGTAAGTGTTTATAGCAACGATCTAGTACATTTAAACTGTTCTTGGCAAACAATAAAAAATCTGTGCACTACGAGCCAGCTCCCTGAGCTTCAAATTGTCACAGTTGTTGCTTATCCATTATATAGAAAGCCCAAACCAGTATGCGAGAGAGCTTAATAACACCTTTAGCTATATAGAAAATTATATTAGACATCATTCTAATGCATTTAATATGTACTAATACATCAAGAATTACTACTGGAGTATTAATCAGCTTAATCAGCGCCGAAGCGCGTGGCCGTAGATCTGCAACTGGGCCACATGCGTTTGTAAGTGAAGATATAGTTAATGTTAATTACTGGACATATTTAAAATGTATTAAACACCTTGACAACATTGTAAAGTAGATAGTTTAACTCTGCGTTGTCAGACAAGTGGCGAGAGCGCCAAACATCACCGTTAGTTGTAAAGTAAGTGTTTATAGCAACGATCTAGTACATTTAAACTGATTTTGGCAAACAATAAAAAATCTGTGCACTACGAGCCAGCTCCCTGAGCTTCAAATTGTCACAGTTGTTGCTTATCCATTATATAGAAAGCCCAAACCAGTATGCGAGAGAGCTTAATAACACCTTTAGCTATATAGAAAATTATATTAGCCACCACTCTAATGCATTTAATATGTACTAATACATCAAGAATTACTACTGGGGTATTAATCAGCTCGATCAACGCCGAAGTCTGTGGCCGTAAATCTGCAACAGGGCCAAACGCGTTTGAAACGTAGTAGAAGTGAAGATAAGGTTAATGTCAATTACTGGACATATTAGAATGTATTAAACACCTTGACAAAATTGTAAAGTAGCTAGTTTAACTCTGCGTTGTCAGCCAGGAAGCGAGGGAGTCAAATATTACCGTTAGTTGTAAGATAAGTGGTTATAGCAACGATCTAGTTCATTTAAACTGTTCTTGGCAAACAATAACAAATCTGTGCACTACGAGCCAGCTCCCTGATCTTCAAATTGTCACAGTTGTTTCTTATCCATTATATAGTAAGCCCAAACCAGTATGCGAGAGAGCTTAATAACACCTTTAGCTATATAGAAAATTACATTAGCCATCATTCTAATGCATTTAATATGTACTAATACATCAAGAATTACTACTGGAGTAATAATCAGCTCAATCAGCGCCGAAGCGCGTGGCCGTAGATCTGCAACTGGGCCACATGCGTTTGTAAGTGAAGATATAGTTAATGTTAATTACTGGACATATTTAAAATGTATTAAACACCTTGACAACATTGTAAAGTAAATAGTTTAACTCTGCGTTGTCAGACAAGTGGCGAGAGCGCCAAATATCACCGTTAGTTGTAAAGTAAGTGTTTATAGCAACGATCTAGTACATTTAAACTGTTCTTGGCAAACAATAAAAAATCTGTGCACTACGAGCCAGCTCCCTGAGCTTCAAATTGTCACAGTTGTTGCTTATCCATTATATAGAAAGCCCAAACCAGTATGCGAGAGAGCTTAATAACACCTTTAGCTATATAGAAAATTATATTAGCCACCACTCTAATGCATTTAATATGTACTAATACATCAAGAATTACTACTGGGGTATTAATCAGCTCGATCAACGCCGAAGTCTGTGGCCGTAAATCTGCAACAGGGCCAAACGCGTTTGAAACGTAGTAGAAGTGAAGATAAGGTTAATGTCAATTACTGGACATATTAGAATGTATTAAACACCTTGACAAAATTGTAAAGTAGCTAGTTTAACTCTGCGTTGTCAGGCTGGAAGCGAGGGAGTCAAATATTACCGTTAGTTGTAAGACAAGTGGTTATAGCAACGATCTAGTTCATTTAAACTGTTCTTGGCAAACAATAACAAATCTGTGCACTACGAGCCAGCTCCCTGATCTTCAAATTGTCACAGTTGTTTCTTATCCATTATATAGTAAGCCCAAACCAGTATGCGAGAGAGCTTAATAACACCTTTAGCTATATAGAAAATTACATTAGCCATCATTCTAATGCATTTAATATGTACTAATACATCAAGAATTACTACTGGAGTATTAATCAGCTCAATCAGCGCCGAAGCGCGTGGCCGTAGATCTGCAACAGGGCCAAACGCGTTTGTAACGTAGTAGAAGTGAAGATATAGTTAATGTTAATTACTGGACATATATAAAATGTATTAAACACCTTGACAACATTGTAAAGTAGATAGTTTAACTCTGCGTTGTCAGCCAAGGGGCGAGAGAACCAAATATCACCGTTAGTTGTAAAGTAAGTGTTTATAGCAACGATCTCGTACTACATTTAAACTGTTCTTGGCGAACAATAAAAAATCTGTGCAGTACGAGCCAGCTCCCTGAGCTTCAAATTGTCACTTCCTTATCCATTATATAGTGCGCCCAAACCAGTATGCTAGAGAGCTTAATAACACTTTTAGGTATATAGAAAATTATATTAGCCATCATTCTAATGCATTTAATATGTACTAATACATCAAGAATTACTACTGGAGTATTAATCAGCTCAATCAGCGCCGAAGCGCGTGGCCGTAGATCTGCAACAGGGCCAAACGCGTTTGTAACGTAGTAGAAGTGAAGATATAGTTAATGTTAATTACTGGACATATATAAAATGTATTAAACACCTTGACAACATTGTAAAGTAGATAGTTTAACTCTGCGTTGTCAGCCAAGGGGCGAGAGAACCAAATATCACCGTTAGTTGTAAAGTAAGTGTTTATAGCAACGATCTCGTACTACATTTAAACTGTTCTAGGCGAACAATAAAAAATCTGTGCAGTACGAGCCAGCTCCCTGAGCTTCAAATTGTCACTTCCTTATCCATTATATAGTGCGCCCAAACCAGTATGCTAGAGAGCTTAATAACACGTTTAGGTATATAGAAAATTATATTAGCCATCATTCTAATGCATTTAATATGTACTAATACAGCAACAATTACTACTGGAGTATTAATCAGCGCCGATGCCAGTGGGCGTAGATCTGCAACAGGGCAGAACGCGTTTGAAACGTAGTAGAAGCGAAGATACAGGTAATGTTAATTAGTGGACATATTTAGAATGTATTAAACACCTTGACAACATTCTAAAGTAGATAGTTTAACTCTGCGTTGTCAGACAAGTGGCCAGAGCGCCAAATATCACCGTTAGTTGTAAAGTAAGTGTTTATAGCAACGATCTAGTACATTTAAACTGTTCTTGGCGAACAATAAAAAATCTGTGCAGTACGAACCAGCTCCCTGAGCTTCAAATTGTCACTTCCTTATCCATAATACAGTGCGCCCAAACCAGTACGTGAGAGAGCTTAATAACACCTTTAGGTATGTAGAAAATTATATTAGCCATCATTCTAATGCATTTAATATGTACTAATACATCAAGAATTACTACTGGAGTATTAATCAGCTTAATCAGCGCCGAAGCGCGTGGCCGTAGATCTGCAACTGGGCCACATGCGTTTGTAAGTGAAGATATAGTTAATGTTAATTACTGGACATATTTAAAATGTATTAAACACCTTGACAACATTGTAAAGTAGATAGTTTAACTCTGCGTTGTCAGACAAGTGGCGAGAGCGCCAAATATTACCGTTAGTTGTAAAGTAAGTATTTATAGCAACGAACTAGTACATTTAAACTGTTCTTGGCGAACCATAAAAAATCTGTGCAGTACGAGCCAGCTCCCTGAGCTTCAAATTGTCACTTCCTTATCCATTAAATATAGCGCCCAAACCAGTACGTGAGAGAGCTTAATAACACTTTTAGGTATGTAGAAAATTATATTAGCCATCATTCTAATGCATTTAATATGTACTAATACATCAAGAATTACTACTGGAGTATTAATCAGCTTAATCAGCTCCGAAGCGCGTGGCCGTAGATCTGCAACTGGGCCACATGCGTTTGTAAGTGAAGATATAGTTAATGTTAATTACTGGACATATTTAAAATGTATTAAACACCTTGACAACATTGTAAAGTAGATAGTTTAACTCTGCGTTGTCAGACAAGTGGCGAGAGCGCCAAATATTACCGTTAGTTGTAAAGTAAGTGTTTATAGCAACGATCTAGTACGTTTAAACTGTTCTTGGCGAACAATTAAAAATCTGTGCAGTACGAGCCAGCTCCCTGAGCTTCAAATTGTCACTTCCTTATCCATTATATAGTGCGCCCAAATCAGTATATGAGAGAGCTTAATAACACCTTTAGCTATATAGAAAATTATATTAGCGACCACTCTAATGCATTTAATATGTACTAATACATCAAGAATTACTACTGGGGTATTAATCAGCTCGATCAACGCCGAAGTCTGTGGCCGTAAATCTGCAACAGGGCCAAACGCGTTTGAAACGTAGTAGAAGTGAAGATAAGGTTAATGTCAATTACTGGACATATTAGAATGTATTAAACACCTTGACAAAATTGTAAAGTAGCTAGTTTAACTCTGCGTTGTCAGCCAGGAAGCGAGGGAGTCAAATATTACCGTTAGTTGTAAGATAAGTGGTTATAGCAACGATCTAGTTCATTTAAACTGTTCTTGGCAAACAATAACAAATCTGTGCACTACGAGCCAGCTCCCTGATCTTCAAATTGTCACAGTTGTTTCTTATCCATGATATAGTAAGCCCAAACCAGTATTCGAGAGAGCTTAATAACACCTTTAGCTATATAGAAAATTACATTAGCCATCATTCTAATGCATTTAATATGTACTAATACATCAAGAATTACTACTGGAGTATTAATCAGCTCAATCAGCGCCGAAGCGCGTGGCCGTAGATCTGCAACAGGGCCAAACGCGTTTGTAACGTAGTAGAAGTGAAGATATAGTTAATGTTAATTACTGGACATATATAAAATGTATTAAACACCTTGACAACATTTTAAAGTAGATAGTTTAACTCTGCGTTGTCAGCCAAGGGGCGAGAGAACCAAATATCACCGTTAGTTGTAAAGTAAGTGTTTATAGCAACGATCTCGTACTACATTTAAACTGTTCTTGGCGAACAATAAAAAATCTGTGCAGTACGAGCCAGCTCCCTGAGCTTCAAATTGTCACTTCCTTATCCATTATATAGTGCGCCCAAACCAGTATGCTAGAGAGCTTAATAACACTTTTAGGTATATAGAAAATTATATTAGCCATCATTCAAATGCATTTAATATGTACTAATACAGCAACAATTACTACTGGAGTATTAATCAGCGCCGATGCCAGTGGGCGTAGATCTGCAACAGGGCAGAACGCGTTTGAAACGTAGTAGAAGTGAAGATACAGTTAATGTTAATTAGTGGACATATTTAGAATGTATTAAACACCTTGACAACATTGTAAAGTAGATAGTTTAACTCTGCGTTGTCAGACAAGTGGCCAGAGCGCCAAATATCACCGTTAGTTGTAAAGTAAGTGTTTATAGCAACGATCTAGTACATTTAAACTGTTCTTGGCGAACAATAAAAAATTTGTGCAGTACGAACCAGCTCCATGAGCTTCAAATTGTCACTTCCTTATCCATAATACAGTGCGCCCAAACCAGTACGTGAGAGAGCTTAATAACACCTTTAGGTATGTAGAAAATTATATTAGCCATCATTCTAATGCATTTAATATGTACTAATACATCAAGAATTACTACTGGAGTATTAATCAGCTTAATCAGCGCCGAAGCGCGTGGCCGTAGATCTGCAACTGGGCCACATGCGTTTGTAAGTGAAGATATAGTTAATGTTAATTACTGGACATATTTAAAATGTATTAAACACCTTGACAACATTGTAAAGTAGATAGTTTAACTCTGCGTTGTCAGACAAGTGGCGAGAGCGCCAAATATTACCGTTAGTTGTAAAGTAGGTGTTTATAGCAACGATCTAGTACGTTTAAACTGTTCTTGGCGAACAATTAAAAATCTGTGCAGTACGAGCCAGCTCCCTGAGCTTCAAATTGTCACTTCCTTATCCATTATATAGTGCGCCCAAATCAGTATATGAGAGAGCTTAATAACACCTTTAGGTATGTAGAAAATTATATTAGCCATCATTCTAATGCATTTAATATGTACTAATACAGCAAGAATTACTACATACTGGAGTATTAATCAGCGCCGAAGTCAGTGGGCGTAGATCTGCAACAGGGCCAAACGCGTTTATAACGTAGTAGAAGTGAAGATATAGTTAATGTTAATTACTGGACATATTTAAAATGTATTAAACACCTTGACAACATTGTAAAGTAGATAATTTAACTCTGCGTTGTCAGACAAGTGGCGATAGAGCCAAATATCACCGTTAGTTGTAAAGTAAGTGTTTATAGCAACGATCTAGTACATTTAAACTGTTCTTGGCGAACAATAAAAAATCTGTGCAGTACGAGCCAGCTCCCTGAGCTTCAAATTGTCACTTCCTTATCCATTATACAGTGCGCCCAAACCAGTACGTGAGAGAGCTTAATAACACCTTTAGGTATATAGATAATTATATTAGCCATCATTCTAATGCATTTAATATGTACTAATACATCAAGAATTACTACTGGAGTATTAATCAGCTCAATCAGCGCCGAAGCGCGTGGCCGTAGATCTGCAACTGGGCCACATGCGTTTGTAACGTAGTAGAAGTGAAGATATAGTTAATGTTAATTACTGGACATATTTAAAATGTATTAAACACCTTGACAACATTGTAAAGTAGATAGTTTAACTCTGCGTTGTCAGACAAGTGGCGAGAGAGCCAAATATCACCGTTAGTTGTAAAGTAAGTGTTTATAGCAACGATCTAGTACATTTAAACTGTTGTTGGCGAACAATAAACAATCTGTGCTGTACGAGCCAGCTCCCTGAGCTTCAAATCGTCACTTCCTTATCCATTATACAGTGCGCACAAAACCAGTACGTGAGAGAGCTTAATAACACCTTTAAGTATATAGAAAATTATATTAGCCATCATTCTAATGCATTTAATATGTACTAATACATCAAGAATTACTACTGGAGTATTAATCAGCTCAATCAGCGTCGATGCGCGTGGCCGTAGATCTGCAACAGGGCCAAACGCGTTTGTAACGTAGTAGAAGTGAAGATATAGTTAATGTTAATTACTGGACATATTTAAAATGTATTAAACACCTTGACAACATTGTAATGTTGATAGTTTAACTCTGCGTTGTCAGCCAAGGAGCGAGAGAGCCAAATATCACCGTTAATTGTAAAGTAAGTGTTTATAGCAACGATATAGTACATTTAAACTGTTCTTGGCGAACAATAAAAAATTTGTGCAGTACGAGCCAGCTCCCTGAGCTTCAAATTGTCACTTCCTTATCCATTATATAGTGCGCCCAAATCAGTATGTGAGAGAGACTAATAACACCTTTAGCTATATAGAAAATTATATTAGCCATCATTCTAATGCATTTAATATGTACTAATACAGCAAGAATTACTACCTACTGGAGTATTAATCAGCGCCGAAGTCAGTGGGCGTAGATCTGCAACAGGGCCAAACGCGTTTGTAACGTAGTAGAAGTGAAGATATAGTTAATGTTAATTACTGGACATATTTAAAATGTATTAAACACCTTGACAACATTGTAAAGTAGATAGTTTAACTCTGCGTTGTCAGACAAGTGGCGAGACAGCCAAATATCACCGTTAGTTGTAAAGTAAGTGTTTATAGCAACGATCTAGTACATTTAAACTGTTCTTGGCGAACCATAAAAAATCTGTGCAGTACGAGCCAGCTCCCTGAGCTTCAAATTGTCACTTCCTTATCCATTAAATATAGCGCCCAAACCAGTACGTGAGAGAGCTTAATAACACCTTTAGGTATATAGAAAATTATATTAGCCATCATTCTAATGCATTTAATTTGAACTAATACATCTAGAATTATTACTGGAGTATTAATCAGCCCAATCAACGCCGAAGCGCTTGGCCGTAGACCTGCAACTGGGCCAAACGCGTTTGTAACGTAGTAGAAGTGAAGATATAGTTAATGTTAATTACTGGACATATTTAAAATGTATTAAACACCTTGACAACATTGTAAAGTTGAAAGTATAACTCTGCGTTGTCAGCCAAGGGGCGAGAGAGCCAAATATCACCGTTAGTTGTAAAGTAAGTGTTTAGAGCAACGATCTAGTACATTTGAACTGTTCTTGGCGAACCATAAAAAATCTGTGCAGTACGAGCCAGCTCCCTGAGCTTCAAATTGTCACTTCCTTATCCATTAAATATAGCGCCCAAACCAGTACGTGAGAGAGCTTAATAACACCTTTAGGTATATAGAAAATTATATTAGCCATCATTCTAATGCATTTAATATGAACTAATACATCTAGAATTATTACTGGAGTATTAATCAGCCCAATCAACGCCGAAGCGCTTGGCCGTAGACCTGCAACTGGGCCAAACGCGTTTGTAACGTAGTAGAAGTGAAGATATAGTTAATGTTAATTACTGGACATATTTAAAATGTATTAAACACCTTGACAACATTGTAAAGTTGATAGTATAACTCTGCGTTGTCAGCCAAGGGGCGAGAGAGCCAAATATCACCGTTAGTTGTAAAGTAAGTGTTTATAGCAACGATCTAGTACATTTAAACTGTTCTTGGCGCACCATAAAAAATCTGTGCAGTACGAGCCAGCTCCCTGAGCTTCAAATTGTCACTTCCTTATCCATTAAATATAGCGCCCAAACCAGTACGTGAGAGAGCTTAATAACACCTTTAGGTATATAGAAAAATATATTAGCCATCATTCTAATGCATTTAATATGATCTAATACATCTAGAATTATTACTGGAGTATTAATCAGCCCAATCAACGCCGAAGCGCTTGGCCGTAGACCTGCAACTGGGCCAAACGCGTTTGTAACGTAGTAGAAGTGAAGATATAGTTAATGTTAATTACTGGACATATTTAAAATGTATTAAACACCTTGACAACATTGTAAAGTTGATAGTATAACTCTGCGTTGTCAGCCAAGGGGCGAGAGAGCCAAATATCACCGTTAGTTGTAAAGTAAGTGTTTAGAGCAACGATCTAGTACATTTGAACTGTTCTTGGCGAACCATAAAAAATCTGTGCAGTACGAGCCAGCTCCCTGAGCTTCAAATTGTCACTTCCTTATCCATTAAATATAGCGCCCAAACCAGTACGTGAGAGAGCTTAATAACACCTTTAGGTATATAGAAAATTATATTAGCCATCATTCTAATGCATTTAATATGAACTAATACATCTAGAATTATTACTGGAGTATTAATCAGCTCAATCAACGCCGAAGCGCGTGGCCGTAGATCTGCAACTGGGCCAAACGCGTTTGTAACGTAGTAGAAGTGAAGATATAGTTAATGTTAATTACTGGAAATATTTACAATGTATTAAACACCTTGACAACATTGTAAAGTTGATAGTATAACTCTGCGTTGTCAGCCAAGGGGCGAGAGAGCCAAATATCACCGTTAGTTGTAAGGTAAGTGTTTATAGCAACGATCTAGTACATTTAAACTGTTCTTGGCGAACAATAAAAAATCTGTGCAGTACGAGCCAGCTCCCTGAGCTTCAAATTGTCACTTCCTTATCCATTATATAGTGCGCCCAAATCAGTATGTGAGAGAGCTTAATAACACCTTCAGCTATATAGAAAGTTATATTAGCCATCATTCTAATGCATTTAATATGTACTAATACAGCAAGAATTACTACCTACTGGAGTATTAATCAGCGCCGAAGTCAGTGGGCGTAGATCTGCAACAGGGCCAAACGCGTTTGTAACGTAGTAGAAGTGAAGATATAGTTAATGTTAATTACTGGACATATTTAAAATGTATTAAACACCTTGACAACATTGTAAAGTAGATAGTTTAACTCTGCGTTGTCAGACAAGTGGCGAGAAAGCCAAATATCACCGTTAGTTGTAAAGTAAGTGTTTATAGCAACGATCTAGTACGTTTAAACTGTTCTTGGCGAACAATTAAAAATCTGTGCAGTACGAGCCAGCTCCCTGAGCTTCAAATTGTCACTTCCTTATCCATTATATAGTGCGCCCAAACCAGTACGTGAGAGAGCTTAATAACACCTTTAGCTATATATAAAATTATATTAGCCATCATTCTAATGCATTTAATATGTACTAATACATCAAGAATTACTACTGAAGTATTAATCAGCTTAATCAGCGCCGAAGCGCGTGGCCGTAGATCTGCAACTGGGCCACATGCGTTTGTAAGTGAAGATATAGTTAATGTTAATTACTGGACATATTTAAAATGTATTAAACACCTTGACAACATTGTAAAGTAGATAGTTTAACTCTGCGTTGTCAGACAAGTGACGAGAGCGCCAAATATCACCGTTAATTGTAAAGTAAGTGTTTATAGCAACGATCTAGTACATTTAAACTGTTCTTGGCGAACCATAAAAAATCTGTGCAGTACGAGCCAGCTCCCTGAGCTTCAAATTGTCACTTCCTTATCCATTATATAGTGCGCCCAAATCAGTATGTGAGAGAGACTAATAACACCTTTAGCTATATAGAAAATTATATTAGCCATCATTCTAATGCATTTAATATGAACTAATACATCTAGAATTATTACTGGAGTATTAATCAGCTCAATCAACGCCGAAGCGCGTGGCCGTAGTTCTGCAACTGGGCCACATGCGTTTGTAACGTAGTAGAAGTGAAGATATAGTTAATGTTAATTACTGGACATATTTAAAATGTATTAAACACCTTGACAACATTGTAAAGTAGATAGTTTAACTCTGCGTTGTCAGACAAGTGGCGAGAGCGCTAAATATCACCGTTAGTTGTAAAGTAAGTGTTTATAGCAACGATCTAGTACATTTAAACTGTTCTTGGCGAACCATAAAAAATCTGTGCAGTACGAGCCAGCTCCCTGAGCTACAAATTGTCACTTCCTTATCCATTAAATATAGCGCCCAAACCAGTACGTGAGAGAGCTTAATAACACCTTTAGGTATATAGAAAATTATATTAGCCATCATTCTAATGCATTTAATATGTACTAATACATCAAGAATTACTACTGGAGTATTAATCAGCTTAATCAGCGCCGAAGCGCGTGGCCGTAGATCTGCAACTGGGCCACATGCGTTTGTAAGTGAAGATATAGTTAATGTTAATTACTGGACATATTTAAAATGTATTAAACACCTTGACAACATTGTAAAGTAGATAGTTTAACTCTGCGTTGTCAGACAAGTGGCGAGAGAGCCAAATATCACCGTTAATTGTAAAGTAAATGTTTATAGCAACGATCTAGTACATTTAAACTGTTCTTGGCGAACAATAAAAAATCTGTGCAGTACGAACCAGCTCCCTGAGCTTCAAATTGTCACTTCCTTATCCATTATACAGTGCGCCCAAACCAGTACGTGAGAGAGCTTAATAACACCTTTAGGTATATAGAAAATTATATTAGCCAACATTATAATGCATTTAATATGTACTAATACATCAAGAATTACTACTGGAGTATTAATCAGCTTAATCAGCGCCGCAGCGCGTGGCCGTAGATCTGCAACTGGGCCACATGCGTTTGTAAGTGAAGATATAGTTAATGTTCATTACTGGACATATTTAAAATGTATTAAACACCTTGACAACATTGTAAAGTAGATAGTTTAACTCTGCGTTGTCAGACAAGTGGCGAGAGCGCCAAATATCACCGTTAGTTGTAAAGTAAGTGTTTATAGCAACGATCTAGTACATTTAAACTGTTTTTGGCGAACCATAAAAAATCTGTGCAGTACGAGCCAGCTCCCTGAGCTTCAAATTGTCAATTCCTTATCCATTAAATATAGCGCCCAAACCAGTACGTGAGAGAGCTTAATAACACCTTTAGGTATATAGAAAATTATATTAGCCATCATTCTAATGCATTTAATATGAACTAATACATCTAGAATTATTACTGGAGTATTAATCAGCTCAATGAACGCCGAAGCGCGTGGCCGTAGATCTGCAACTGGGCCACATGCGTTTGTAACGTAGTAGAAGTGAAGATATAGTTAATGTTAATTACTGGACATATTTAAAATGTATTAAACACCTTGACAACATTGTAAAGTTGATAGTATAACTCAGCGTTGTCAGCCAAGGGGCGAGAGCGCCAAATATCACCGTTAGTTGTAAAGTAAGTGTTTATAGCAACGATCTAGTACATTTGAACTGTTCTTGGCGAACAATAAAAAAATCTGTGCAGTACGAGCCAGCTCCCTGAGCTTCAAAATGTCACTTCCTTATCCATTATATAGTGCGCCCAAATCAGTATGTGAGAGAGCTTAATAACACCTTTAGGTATATAGAAAATTATATTAGCCATCATTCTAATGCATTTAATATGTACTAATACATCAAGAATTACTACTGGAATATTAATCAGCTCAATCAGCGCCGAAGCGCGTGGCCGTAGATCTGCAACTGGGCCACCGGCGTTTGTAACGTAGTAGAAGTGAAGATATAGTTAATGTTAATTACTGGACATATTTAAAATGTATTAAACACCTTGACAACATTGTAAAGTAGATAGTTTAACTCTGCTTTGTCAGCCAAGGGGCGAGAGAGCCAAATATCACCGTTAGTTGTAAAGTAAGTGTTTATAGCAACGATCTAGTACATTTAAACTGTTCTTGGCGAACAATAAAAAATCTGTGCAGTACGAGCCAGCTCCCTGAGCTTCAAATCGTCACTTCCTTATCCATTATACAGTGCGCCCAAACCAGTACGTGAGAGAGCTTAATAACACCTTTAGGTATATAGAAAATTATATTAGCCATCATTCTAATGCATTTAATATGAACTAATACATCTAGAATTATTACTGGAGTATTAATCAGCTCAATCTACGCCGAAGCGCGTGGCCGTAGATCTGCAACTGGGCCACAGGCGTTTGTAACGTAGTAGAAGTGAAGATATAGTTAATGTTAATTACTGGACATATTTAAAATGTATTAAACACCTTGACAACATTGTAAAGTAGATAGTTTAACTCTGCGTTGTCAGACAAGTGGCGAGAGAGCCAAATATCACCGTTAGTTGTAAAGTAAGTGTTTATAGCAACGATCTAGTACATTTAAACTGTTCTTGGCGAACAATAAAAAATCTGTGCAGTACGAGCCAGCTCCCTGAGCTTCAAATTGTCACTTCCTTATCCATTACATAGTGCGCCCAAATCAGTATGTGAGAGAGCTTAATAACACCTTTAGCTATATAGAAAGTTATATTAGCCATCATTCTAATGCATTTAATATGTACTAATACATCAAGAATTACTACTGGAATATTAATCAGCTCAATCAGCGCCGAAGCGCGTGTCCGTAGATCTGCAACTGGGCCACCGGCGTTTGTAACGTAGTAGAAGTGAAGATATAGTTAATGTTAATTACTGGACATATTTAAAAAGTATTAAACACCTTGACAACATTGTAAAGTAGATAGTTTAACTCTGCGTTGTCAGACAAGTGGCGAGAGTGCCAAATATCACCGTTAGTTGTAAAGTAAGTGTTTATAGCAACGATCTAGTACATTTAAACTGTTCTTGGCGAACCATAAAAAATTGTGCAGTACGAGCCAGCTCCCTGAGCTTCAAATTGTCACTTCCTTATCCATCAAATATAGCGCCCAAACCAGTACGTGAGAGAGCTTAATAACACCTTTAGGTATATAGAAAATTATATTAGCCATCATTCTAATGCATTTAATATGAACTAATACATCTAGAATTATTACTGGAGTATTAATCAGCTCAATCAACGCCGCAGCGCGTGGCCGTAGATCTGCAACTGGGCCACAGGCGTTTGTAACGTAGTAGAAGTGAAGATATAGTTAATGTTAATTACTGGACATATTTAAAATGTATTAAACACCTTGACAACATTGTAAAGTTGATAGTTTAACTCTGCGTTGTCAGCCAAGGGGCGAGAGAGCCAAATATCACTGTTAGTTGTAAAGTAAGTGTTTATAGCAACGATCTAGTACATTTAAACTGTTCTTGGCGAACAATAAAAAATCTGTGCAGTACGAGCCAGCTCCCTGAGCTTCAAATTGTCACTTCCTTATCCATTATATAGTGCGCCCAAATCAGTATGTGAGAGAGCTTAATAACACCTTTAGCTATATAGAAAGTTATATTAGCCATCATTCTAATGCATTTAATATGTACTAATACAGCAAGAATTACTACCTACTGGAGTATTAACCAGCGCCGAAGTCAGTGGGCGTAGATCTGCAACAGGGCCAAACGCGTTTGTAACGTAGTAGAAGTGAAGATATAGTTAATGTTAATTACTGGACATATTTAAAATGTATTAAACACCTTGACAACATTGTAAAGTAGATAGTTTAACTCTGCGTTGTCAGACAAGTGGCGAGAGAGCCAAATATCACCGTTAGTTGTAAAGTAAGTGTTTATAGCAACGATCTAGTACATTTAAACTGTTCTTGGCGAACAATAAAAAATCTGTGCAGTACGAGCCAGCTCCCTGAGCTTCAAATTGTCACTTCCTTATCCATTATATAGTGCGCCCAAATCAGTATGTGAGAGAGCTTAATAACACCTTTAGGTATATAGAAAATTATATTAGCCATCATTCTAATGCATTTAATATGTACTAATACATCAAGAATTACTACTGGAATATTAATCAGCTCAATCAGCGCCGAAGCGCGTGTCCGTAGATCTGCAACTGGGCCACCGGCGTTTGTAACGTAGTAGAAGTGAAGATATAGTTAATGTTAATTACTGGACATATTTAAAATGTAATAAACACCTTGACAACATTGTAAAGTAGATAGTTTAACTCTGCGTTGTCAGACAAGTGGCGAGAGCGCCAAATATCACCGTTAGTTGTAAAGTAAGTGTTTATAGCAACGATCTAGTACATTTAAACTGTTCTTGGCGAACCATAAAAAATCTGTGCAGTACGAGCCAGCTCCCTGAGCTTCAAATTGTCACTTCCTTATCCATTATATAGTGCGCCCAAATCAGTATGTGAGAGAGCTTAATAACACCTTTAGCTATATAGAAAGTTATATTAGCCATCATTCTCATGCATTTAATATGTACTAATACAGCAAGAATTACTACCTACTGGAGTATTAACCAGCGCCGAAGTCAGTGGGCGTAGATCTGCAACAGGGCCAAACGCGTTTGTAACGTAGTAGAAGTGAAGATATAGTTAATGTTAATTACTGGACATATTTAAAATGTATTAAACACCTTGACAACATTGTAAAGTAGATAGTTTAACTCTGCGTTGTCAGACAAGTGGCGAGAGAGCCAAATATCACCGTTAGTTGTAAAGTAAGTGTTTATAGCAACGATCTAGTACATTTGAACTGTTCTTGGCGAACAATAAAAAATCTGTGCAGTACGAGCCAGCTCCCTGAGCTTCAAAATGTCACTTCCTTATCCATTATATAGTGCGCCCAAATCAGTATGTGAGAGAGCTTAATAACACCTTTAGGTATATAGAAAATTATATTAGCCATCATTCTAATGCATTTAATATGTACTAATACATCAAGAATTACTACTGGAATATTAATCAGCTCAATCAGCGCCGAAGCGCGTGGCCGTAGATCTGCAACTGGGCCACCGGCGTTTGTAACGTAGTAGAAGTGAAGATATAGTTAATGTTAATTACTGGACATATTTAAAATGTATTAAACACCTTGACAACATTGTAAAGTAGATAGTTTAACTCTGCTTTGTCAGCCAAGGGGCGAGAGAGCCAAATATCACCGTTAGTTGTAAAGTAAGTGTTTATAGCAACGATCTAGTACATTTAAACTGTTCTTGGCGAACAATAAAAAATCTGTGCAGTACGAGCCAGCTCCCTGAGCTTCAAATCGTCACTTCCTTATCCATTATACAGTGCGCCCAAACCAGTACGTGAGAGAGCTTAATAACACCTTTAGGTATATAGAAAATTATATTAGCCATCATTCTAATGCATTTAATATGAACTAATACATCTAGAATTATTACTGGAGTATTAATCAGCTCAATCTACGCCGAAGCGCGTGGCCGTAGATCTGCAACTGGGCCACAGGCGTTTGTAACGTAGTAGAAGTGAAGATATAGTTAATGTTAATTACTGGACATATTTAAAATGTATTAAACACCTTGACAACATTGTAAAGTAGATAGTTTAACTCTGCGTTGTCAGACAAGTGGCGAGAGAGCCAAATATCACCGTTAGTTGTAAAGTAAGTGTTTATAGCAACGATCTAGTACATTTAAACTGTTCTTGGCGAACAATAAAAAATCTGTGCAGTACGAGCCAGCTCCCTGAGCTTCAAATTGTCACTTCCTTATCCATTACATAGTGCGCCCAAATCAGTATGTGAGAGAGCTTAATAACACCTTTAGCTATATAGAAAGTTATATTAGCCATCATTCTAATGCATTTAATATGTACTAATACATCAAGAATTACTACTGGAATATTAATCAGCTCAATCAGCGCCGAAGCGCGTGTCCGTAGATCTGCAACTGGGCCACCGGCGTTTGTAACGTAGTAGAAGTGAAGATATAGTTAATGTTAATTACTGGACATATTTAAAAAGTATTAAACACCTTGACAACATTGTAAAGTAGATAGTTTAACTCTGCGTTGTCAGACAAGTGGCGAGAGTGCCAAATATCACCGTTAGTTGTAAAGTAAGTGTTTATAGCAACGATCTAGTACATTTAAACTGTTCTTGGCGAACCATAAAAAATTGTGCAGTACGAGCCAGCTCCCTGAGCTTCAAATTGTCACTTCCTTATCCATCAAATATAGCGCCCAAACCAGTACGTGAGAGAGCTTAATAACACCTTTAGGTATATAGAAAATTATATTAGCCATCATTCTAATGCATTTAATATGAACTAATACATCTAGAATTATTACTGGAGTATTAATCAGCTCAATCAACGCCGCAGCGCGTGGCCGTAGATCTGCAACTGGGCCACAGGCGTTTGTAACGTAGTAGAAGTGAAGATATAGTTAATGTTAATTACTGGACATATTTAAAATGTATTAAACACCTTGACAACATTGTAAAGTTGATAGTTTAACTCTGCGTTGTCAGCCAAGGGGCGAGAGAGCCAAATATCACTGTTAGTTGTAAAGTAAGTGTTTATAGCAACGATCTAGTACATTTAAACTGTTCTTGGCGAACAATAAAAAATCTGTGCAGTACGAGCCAGCTCCCTGAGCTTCAAATTGTCACTTCCTTATCCATTATATAGTGCGCCCAAATCAGTATGTGAGAGAGCTTAATAACACCTTTAGCTATATAGAAAGTTATATTAGCCATCATTCTAATGCATTTAATATGTACTAATACAGCAAGAATTACTACCTACTGGAGTATTAACCAGCGCCGAAGTCAGTGGGCGTAGATCTGCAACAGGGCCAAACGCGTTTGTAACGTAGTAGAAGTGAAGATATAGTTAATGTTAATTACTGGACATATTTAAAATGTATTAAACACCTTGACAACATTGTAAAGTAGATAGTTTAACTCTGCGTTGTCAGACAAGTGGCGAGAGAGCCAAATATCACCGTTAGTTGTAAAGTAAGTGTTTATAGCAACGATCTAGTACATTTAAACTGTTCTTGGCGAACAATAAAAAATCTGTGCAGTACGAGCCAGCTCCCTGAGCTTCAAATTGTCACTTCCTCATCCATTATATAGTGCGCCCAAATCAGTATGTGAGAGAGCTTAATAACACCTTTAGGTATATAGAAAATTATATTAGCCATCATTCTAATGCATTTAATATGTACTAATACATCAAGAATTACTACTGGAATATTAATCAGCTCAATCAGCGCCGAAGCGCGTGTCCGTAGATCTGCAACTGGGCCACCGGCGTTTGTAACGTAGTAGAAGTGAAGATATAGTTAATGTTAATTACTGGACATATTTAAAATGTATTAAACACCTTGACAACATTGTAAAGTAGATAGTTTAACTCTGCGTTGTCAGACAAGTGGCGAGAGCGCCAAATATCACCGTTAGTTGTAAAGTAAGTGTTTATAGCAACGATCTAGTACATTTAAACTGTTCTTGGCGAACCATAAAAAATCTGTGCAGTACGAGCCAGCTCCCTGAGCTTCAAATTGTCACTTCCTTATCCATTATATAGTGCGCCCAAATCAGTATGTGAGAGAGCTTAATAACACCTTTAGCTATATAGAAAGTTATATTAGCCATCATTCTCATGCATTTAATATGTACTAATACAGCAAGAATTACTACCTACTGGAGTATTAACCAGCGCCGAAGTCAGTGGGCGTAGATCTGCAACAGGGCCAAACGCGTTTGTAACGTAGTAGAAGTGAAGATATAGTTAATGTTAATTACTGGACATATTTAAAATGTATTAAACACCTTGACAACATTGTAAAGTAGATAGTTTAACTCTGCGTTGTCAGACAAGTGGCGAGAGAGCCAAATATCACCGTTAGTTGTAAAGTAAGTGTTTATAGCAACGATCTAGAACATTTAAACTGTTCTTGGCGAACAATAAAAAATCTGTGCAGTACGAGCCAGCTCCCTGAGCTTCAAATTGTCACTTCCTTATCCATTATATAGTGCGCCCAAATCAGTATGTGAGAGAGCTTAATAACACCTATAGCTATATAGAAAGTTATATTAGCCATCATTCTAATGCATTTAATATGTACTAATACAGCAAGAATTACTACCTGCTGGAGTATTAACCAGCGCCGAAGTCAGTGGGCGTAGATCTGCAACTGGGCCAAACGCGTTTGTAACGTAGTAGAAGTGAAGATATAGTTAATGTTAATTACTGGACATATTTAAAATGTATTAAACACCTTGACAACATTGTAAAGTAGATAGTTTAACTCTGCGTTGTCAGACAAGTGGCGAGAGAGCCAAATATCACCGTTAGTTGTAAAGTAAGTGTTTATAGCAACGAACTAGTACATTTAAACTGTTCTTGGCGAACAATAAAAAATCTGTGCAGTACGAGCCAGCTCCCTGAGCTTCAAATTGTCACTTCCTTATCCATTATATAGTGCGCCCAAATCAGTATGTGAGAGAGCTTAATAACACCTTTAGCTATATAGAAAGTTATATTAGCCATCATTCTAATGCATTTAATATGTACTAATACAGCAAGAATTACTACCTACTGGAGTATTAACCAGCGCCGAAGTCAGTGGGCGTAGATCTGCAACAGGGCCAAACGCGTTTGTAACGTAGTAGAAGTGAAGATATAGTTAATGTTAATTACTGGACATATTTAAAATGTATTAAACACCTTGACAACATTGTAAAGTAGATAGTTTAACTCTGCGTTGTCAGACAAGTGGCGAGAGAGCCAAATATCACCGTTAGTTGTAAAGTAAGTGTTTATAGCAACGATCTAGTACATTTAAACTGTTCTTGGCGAACAATAAAAAATCTGTGCAGTACGAGCCAGCTCCCTGAGCTTCAAATTGTCACTTCCTTATCCATTATATAGTGCGCCCAAATCAGTATGTGAGAGAGCTTAATAACACCTTTAGGTATATAGAAAATTATATTAGCCATCATTCTAATGCATTTAATATGTACTAATACATCAAGAATTACTACTGGAATATTAATCAGCTCAATCAGCGCCGAAGCGCGTGTCCGTAAATCTGCAACTGGGCCACCGGCGTTTGTAACGTAGTAGAAGTGAAGATATAGTTAATGTTAATTACTGGACATATTTAAAATGTATTAAACACCTTGACAACATTGTAAAGTAGATAGTTTAACTCTGCGTTGTCAGACAAGTGGCGAGAGCGCCAAATATTACCGTTAGTTGTAAAGTAAGTGTTTATAGCAACGATCTAGTACATTTAAACTGTTCTTGGCGAACCATAAAAAATCTGTGCAGTACGAGCCAGCTCCCTGAGCTTCAAATTGTCACTTCCTTATCCATTATATAGTGCGCCCAAATCAGTATGTGAGAGAGCTTAATAACACCTTTAGCTATATAGAAAGTTATATTAGCCATCATTCTAATGCATTTAATATGTACTAATACAGCAAGAATTACTACCTACTGGAGTATTAACCAGCGCCGAAGTCAGTGGGCGTAGATCTGCAACAGGGCCAAACGCGTTTGTAACGTAGTAGAAGTGAAGATATAGTTAATGTTAATTACTGGACATATTTAAAATGTATTAAACACCTTGACAACATTGTAAAGTAGATAGTTTAACTCTGCGTTGTCAGACAAGTGGCGAGAGCGCCAAATATCACCGTTAGTTGTAAAGTAAGTGTTTATAGCAACGATCTAGTACATTTAAACTGTTCTTGGCGAACCATAAAAAATCTGTGCAGTACGAGCCAGCTCCCTGAGCTTCAAATTGTCACTTCCTTATCCATTATATAGTGCGCCCAAATCAGTATGTGAGAGAGCTTAATAACACCTTTAGGTATATAGAAAATTATATTAGCCATCATTCTAATGCATTTAATATGTACTAATACAGCAAGAATTACTACCTACAGGAGTATTAACCAGCGCCGAAGTCAGTGGGCGTAGATCTGCAACAGGGCCAAACGCGTTTGTAACGTAGTAGAAGTGAAGATATAGTTAATGTTAATTACTGGACATATTTAAAATGTATTAAACACCTTGACAACATTGTAAAGTAGATAGTTTAACTCTGCGTTGTCAGACAAGTGGCGAGAGCGCCAAATATCACCGTTAGTTGTAAAGTAAGTGTTTATAGCAACGATCTAGTACATTTAAACTGTTCTTGGCGAACCATAAAAAATCTGTGCAGTACGAGCCAGCTCCCTGAGCTTCAAATTGTCACTTCCTTATCCATTATATAGTGCGCCCAAATCAGTATGTGAGAGAGCTTAATAACACCTTTAGGTATATAGAAAATTATATTAGCCATCATTCTAATGCATTTAATATGTACTAATACAGCAAGAATTACTACCTACAGGAGTATTAACCAGCGCCGAAGTCAGTGGGCGTAGATCTGCAACAGGGCCAAACGCGTTTGTAACGTAGTAGAAGTGAAGATATAGTTAATGTTAATTACTGGACATATTTAAAATGTATTAAACACCTTGACAACATTGTAAAGTAGATAGTTTAACTCTGCGTTGTCAGACAAGTGGCGAGAGCGCCAAATATCACCGTTAGTTGTAAAGTAAGTGTTTATAGCAACGATCTAGTACATTTAAACTGTTCTTGGCGAACCATAAAAAATCTGTGCAGTACGAGCCAGCTCCCTGAGCTTCAAATTGTCACTTCCTTATCCATTATATAGTGCGCCCAAATCAGTATGTGAGAGAGCTTAATAACACCTTTAGCTGTATAGAAAGTTATATTAGCCATCATTCTAATGCATTTAATATGTACTAATACAGCAAGAATTACTACCTACTGGAATATTAACCAGCGCCGAAGTCAGTGGGCGTAGATCTGCAACAGGGCCAAACGCGTTTGTAACGTAGTAGAAGTGAAGATATAGTTAATGTTAATTACTGGACATATTTAAAATGTATTAAACACCTTGACAACATTGTAAAGTAGATAGTTTAACTCTGCGTTGTCAGACAAGTGGCGAGAGAGCCAAATATCACCGTTAGTTGTAAAGTAAGTGTTTATAGCAACGATCTAGTACATTTAAACTGTTCTTGGCGAACAATAAAAAATCTGTGCAGTACGAGCCAGCTCCCTGAGCTTCAAATTGTCACTTCCTTATCCATTATATAGTGCGCCCAATTCAGTATGTGAGAGAGCTTAATAACACCTTTAGGTATATAGAAAATTATATTAGCCATCATTCTAATGCATTTAATATGTACTAATACAGCAAGAATTACTACCTAAAGGAGTATTAACCAGCGCCGAAGTCAGTGGGCGTAGATCTGCAACAGGGCCAAACGCGTTTGTAACGTAGTAGAAGTGAAGATATAGTTAATGTTAATTACTGGACATATTTAAAATGTATTAAACACCTTGACAACATTGTAAAGTAGATAGTTTAACTCTGCGTTGTCAGACAAGTGGCGAGAGAGCCAAATATCACCGTTAGTTGTAAAGTAAGTGTTTCTAGCAACGATCTAGTACATTAAAACTGTTCTTGGCGAACAATAAAAAATCTGTGCAGTACGAGCCACCTCCCTGAGCTTCAAATTGTCACTTCCTTATCCATTATATAGTGCGCCCAAATCAGTATGTGAGAGAGCTTAATAACACCTTTAGCTATATAGAAAGTTATATTAGCCATCATTCTAATGCATTTAATATGTACTAATACAGCAAGAATTACTACCTACTGGAGTATTAACCAGCGCCGAAGTCAGTGGGCGTAGATCTGCAACAGGGCCAAACGCGTTTGTAACGTAGTAGAAGTGAAGATATAGTTAATGTTAATTACTGGACATATTTAAAATTTATTAAACATCCTGACAACATTGTAAAGTAGATAGTTTAACTCTGCGTTGTCAGACAAGTGGCGAGAGAGCCAAATATCACCGTTAGTTGTAAAGTAAGTGTTTATAGCAACGATCTAGTACATTTAAACTGTTCTTGGCGAACAATAAAAAATCTGTGCAGTACGAGCCAGCTCCCTGAGCTTCAAATTGTCACTTCCTTATCCATTATATAGTGCGCCCAAATCAGTATGTGAGAGAGCTTAATAACACCTTTAGGTATATAGAAAATTATATTAGCCATCATTCTAATGCATTTAATATGTACTAATACAGCAAGAATTACTACCTACAGGAGTATTAACCAGCGCCGAAGTCAGTGGGCGTAGATCTGCAACAGGGCCAAACGCGTTTGTAACGTAGTAGAAGTGAAGATATAGTTAATGTTAATTACTGGACATATTTAAAATGTATTAAACACCTTGACAACATTGTAAAGTAGATAGTTTAACTCTGCGTTGTCAGACAAGTGGCGAGAGCGCCAAATATCACCGTTAGTTGTAAAGCAAGTGTTTATAGCAACGATCTAGTACATTTAAACTGTTCTTGGCGAACCATAAAAAATATGTGCAGTACGAGCCAGCTCCCTGAGCTTCAAATTGTCACTTCCTTATCCATTATATAGTGCGCCCAAATCAGTATGTGAGAGAGCTTAATAACACGTTTAGCTATATAGAAAGTTATATTAGCCATCATTCTAATGCATTTAATATGTACTAATACAGCAAGAATTACTACCTACTGGAGTATTAACCAGCGCCGAAGTCAGTGGGCGTAGATCTGCAACAGGGCCAAACGCGTTTGTAACGTAGTAGAAGTGAAGATATAGTTAATGTTAATTACTGGACATATTTAAAATGTATTAAACACCTTGACAACATTGTAAAGTAGATAGTTTAACTCTGCGTTGTCAGACAAGTGGCGAGAGAGCCAAATATCACCGTTAGTTGTAAAGTAAGTGTTTATAGCAACGATCTAGTACATTTAAACTGTTCTTGGCGAACAATAAAAAATCTGTGCAGTACGAGCCAGCTCCCTGAGCTTCAAATTGTCACTTCCTTATCCATTATATAGTGCGCCCAAATCAGTATGTGAGAGAGCTTAATAACACCTTTAGGTATATAGAAAATTATATTAGCCATCATTCTAATGCATTTAATATGTACTAATACAGCAAGAATTACTACCTACAGGAGTATTAACCAGCGCCGAAGTCAGTGGGCGTATATCTGCAACAGGGCCAAACGCGTTTGTAACGTAGTAGAAGTGAAGATATAGTTAATGTTAATTACTGGACATATTTAAAATGTATTAAACACCTTGACAACATTGTAAAGTAGATAGTTTAACTCTGCGTTGTCAGACAAGTGGCGAGAGCGCCAAATATCACCGTTAGTTGTAAAGTAAGTGTTTATAGCAACGATCTAGTACATTTAAACTGTTCTTGGCGAACCATAAAAAATCTGTGCAGTACGAGCCAGCTCCCTGAGCTTCAAATTGTCACTTCCTTATCCATTATATAGTGCGCCCAAATCAGTATGTGAGAGAGCTTAATAACACCTTTAGCTATATAGAAAGTTATATTAGCCATCATTCTAATGCATTTAATATGTACTAATACAGCAAGAATTACTACCTACTCGAGTATTAACCAGCGCCGAAGTCAGTGGGCGTAGATCTGCAACAGGGCCAAACGCGTTTGTAACGTAGTAGAAGTGAAGATATAGTTAATGTTAATTACTGGACATATTTAAAATGTATTAAACACCTTGACAACATTGTAAAGTAGATAGTTTAACTCTGCGTTGTCAGACAAGTGGCGAGAGCGCCAAATATCACCGTTAGTTGTAAAGTAAGTGTTTATAGCAACGATCTAGTACATTTAAACTGTTCTTGGCGAACCATAAAAAATCTGTGCAGTACGAGCCAGCTCCCTGAGCTTCAAATTGTCACTTCCTTATCCATTATATAGTGCGCCCAAATCAGTATGTGAGAGAGCTTAATAACACCTTTAGCTATATAGAAAGTTATATTAGCCATCATTCTAATGCATTTAATATGTACTAATACAGCAAGAATTACTACCTACTGGAGTATTAACCAGCGCCGAAGTCAGTGGGCGTAGATCTGCAACAGGGCCAAACGCGTTTGTAACGTAGTAGAAGTGAAGATATAGTTAATGTTAATTACTGGACATATTTAAAATGTATTAAACACCTTGACAACATTGTAAAGTAGATAGTTTAACTCTGCGTTGTCAGACAAGTGGCGAGAGAGCCAAATATCACCGTTAGTTGTAAAGTAAGTGTTTATAGCAACGATCTAGTACATTTAAACTGTTCTTGGCGAACAATAAAAAATCTGTGCAGTACGAGCCAGCTCCCTGAGCTTCAAATTGTCACTTCCTTATCCATTATATAGTGCGCCCAAATCAGTATGTGAGAGAGCTTAATAACACCTTTAGGTATATAGAAAATATTATTAGCCATCATTCTAATGCATTTAATATGTACTAATACATCAAGAATTACTACTGGAATATTAATCAGCTCAATCAGCGCCGAAGCGCGTGTCCGTAGATCTGCAACTGGGCCACCGGCGTTTGTAACGTAGTAGAAGTGAAGATATAGTTAATGTTAATTGCTGGACATATTTAAAATGTATTAAACACCTTGACAACATTGTAAAGTAGATAGTTTAACTCTGCGTTGTCAGACAAGTGGCGAGAGCGCCAAATATCACCGTTAGTTGTAAAGTAAGTGTTTATAGCAACGATCTAGTACATTTAAACTGTTCTTGGCGAACCCTAAAAAATCTGTGCAGTACGAGCCAGCTCCCTGAGCTTCAAATTGTCACTTCCTTATGCATTATATAGTGCGCCCAAATCAGTATGTGAGAGAGCTTAATAACACATTTAGCTATATAGAAAGTTATATTAGCCATCATTCTAATGCATTTAATATGTACTAATACAGCAAGAATTACTACCTACAGGAGTATTAACCAGCGCCGAAGTCAGTGGGCGTAGATCTGCAACAGGGCCAAACGCGTTGGTAACGTAGTAGAAGTAAAGATATAGTTAATGTTAATTACTGGACATATTTAAAATGTATTAAACACCTTGACAACATTGTAAAGTAGATAGTTTAACTCTGCGTTGTCAGACAAGTGGCGAGAGAGCCAAATATCACCGTTAGTTGTAAAGTAAGTGTTTATAGCAACGATCTAGTACATTTAAACTGTTCTTGGCGAACAATAAAAAATCTGTGCAGTACGAGCCAGCTCCCTGAGCTTCAAATTGTCACTTCCTTATCCATTATATAGTGCGCCCAAATCAGTATGTGAGAGAGCTTAATAACACCTTTAGTTATATAGAAAATTATATTAGCCATCATTCTAATGCATTTAATATGTACTAATACATCAAGAATTACTACTGGAATATTAATCAGCTCAATCAGCGCCGAAGCGCGTGTCCGTAGATCTGCAACTGGGCCACCGGCGTTTGTAACGTAGTAGAAGTGAAGATATAGTTAATGTTAATTACTGGACATATTTAAAATGTATTAAACACCTTGACAACATTGTAAAGTAGATAGTTTAACTCTGCGTTGTCAGACAAGTGGCGAGAGCTCCAAATATCACCGTTAGTTGTAAAGTAAGTGTTTATAGCAACGATCTAGTACATTTAAACTGTTCTTGGCGAACCATAAAAAATTGTGCAGTACGAGCCAGCTCCCTGAGCTTCAAATTGTCACTTCCTTATCCATTAAATATAGCGCCCAAACCAGTACGTGAGAGAGCTTAATAACACCGTTAGGTATATAGAAAATTATATTAGCCATCATTCTAATGCATTTAATATGAACTAATACATCTAGAATTATTACTGGAGTATTAATCAGCTCAATCAACGCCGAAGCGCGTGGCCGTAGATCTGCAACTGGGCCACATGCGTTTGTAACGTAGTAGAAGTGAAGATATAGTTAATGTTAATTACTGGACATATTTAAAATGTATTAAACACCTTGACAACATTGTAAAGTAGATAGTTTAACTCTGCGTTGTCAGACAAGTGGCGAGAGCGCCAAATATCACCGTTAGTTGTAAAGTAAGTGTTTATAGCAACGATCTAGTACATTTAAACTGTTCTTGGCGAACAATAAAAAATCTGTGCAGTACGAGCCAGCTCCCTGAGCTTCAAATTGTCACTTCCTTATCCATTATATAGTGCGCCCAAATCAGTATGTGAGAGAGCTTAATAACACCTTTAGGTATATAGAAAATTATATTAGCCATCATTATAATGCATTTAATATGTACTAATACATCAAGAATTACTACTGGAATATTAATCAGCTCAATCAGCGCCGAAGCGCGTGTCCGTAGATCTGCAACTGGGCCACCGGCGTTTGTAACGTAGTAGAAGTGAAGATATAGTTAATGTTAATTACTGGACATATTTAAAATGTATTAAACACCTTGACAACATTGTAAAGTAGATAGTTTAACTCTGCGTTGTCAGACAAGTGGCGAGAGCGCCAAATATCACCGTTAGTTGTAAAGTAAGTGTTTATAGCAACGATCTAGTACATTTAAACTGTTCTTGGCGAACAATAAAAAATCTGTGCAGTACGAGCCAGCTCCCTGAGCTTCAAATTGTCACTTCCTTATCCATTATATAGTGCGCCCAAATCAGTATGTGAGAGAGCTTAATAACACCTTTAGCTATATAGAAAATTATATTAGCCATCATTCTAATGCATTTAATATGTACTAATACAGCAAGAATTACTACCTACTGGAGTATTAACCAGCGCCGAAGTCAGTGGGCGTAGATCTGTAACAGGGCCAAACGCGTTTGTAACGTAGTAGAAGTGAAGATATAGTTAATGTTAATTACTGGACATATTTAAAATGTATTAAACACCTTGACAACATTGTAATGTAGATAGTTTAACTCTGCGTTGTCAGACAAGTGGCGAGAGAGCCAAATATCACCGTTAGTTGTAAAGTAAGTGTTTATAGCAACGATCTAGTACATTTAAACTGTTCTTGGCGAACAATAAAAAATCTGTGTAGTACGAGCCAGCTCCCTGAGCTTCAAATTGTCACCTCCTTATCCATTATATAGTGCTCCCAAATCAGTAGGTGAGAGAGCTTAATAACACCTTTAGGTATATAGAAAATTATATTAGCCATCATTCTAATGCATTTAATATGTACTAATACATCAAGAATTACTACTGGAATATTAATCAGCTCAATCAGCTCCGAAGCGCGTGTCCGTAGATCTGCAGCTGGGCCAGCGGCGTTTGTAACGTAGTAGAACTGAAGATATAGTTAATGTTAATTACTGGACATATTTAAAATGTATTAAACACCTTGACAACATTGTAAAGTAGATAGTTTAACTCTGCGTTGTCAGACAAGTGGCGAGAGCGCCAAATATCACCGTTAGTTGTAAAGTAAGTGTTTATAGCAACGATCTAGTACATTTAAACTGTTCTTGGCGAACCATAAAAAATCTGTGCAGTACGAGCCAGCTCCCTGAGCTTCAATTGTCACTTCCTTATCCATTATATAGTGCGCCCAAATCAGTATGTGAGAGAGCTTAATAACACCTTTAGCTATATAGAAAGTTATATTAGCCATCATTCTAATGCATTTAATATGTACTAATACAGCAAGAATTACTACCTACAGGAGTATTAACCACCGCCGAAGTCAGTGGGCGTAGATCTGCAACAGGGCCAAACGCGTTTGTAACGTAGTAGAAGTGAAGATATAGTTAATGTTAATTACTGGACATATTTAAAATGTATTAAACACCTTGACAACATTGTAAAATAGATAGTTTAACTCTGCGTTGTCAGACAAGTGGCGAAAGAGCCAAATATCACCGTTAGTTGTAAAGTAAGTGTTTATAGCAACGATCTAGTACATTTAAACTGTTCTTGGCGAACAATAAAAAATCTGTGCAGTACGAACCAGCTTCCTGAGCTTCAAATTGTCACTTCCTTATCCATTATATAGTGCGCCTAAATCAGTATGTGAGAGAGCTTAATAACACCTTTAGCTATATAGAAAGTTATATTAGCCATCATTCTAATGCATTTAATATGTACTAATACAGCAAGAATTACTACCTACAGGAGTATTAACCAGCATCTCTCTCAACAACAACCACGGAGGAGGAGGAAAAGAGAGAATCTCTCTCTTTTCCTCCTCCTCCGTTGTTGTTGTTGAGAGAGATGGACATATTTAAAATATATTAAACACCTTGACAACATTGTAAAGTAGATAGTTTAACTCTGCGTTGTCAGACAAGTGGCGAGAGCGCCAAATATCACCGTTAGTTGTAAAGTAAGTGTTTATAGCAACGATCTAGTACATTTAAACTGTTCTTGGCGAACCATAAAAAATCTGTGCAGTACGAGCCAGCTCCCTGAGCTTCAAATTGTCACTTCCTTATCCATTAAATAGTGCGCCCAAATCAGTATGTGAGAGAGCTTAATAACACCTTTAGCTATATAGAAAGTTATATTAGCCATCATTCTAATGCATTTAATATGTACTAATACAGCAAGAATTACTACCTACTGGAGTATTAACCAACGCCGAAGTCAGTGGCGTAGATCTGCAACAGGGCCAAACGCGTTTGTAACGTAGTAGAAGTGAAGATATAGTTAATGTTAATTACTGGACATATTTAAAATGTATTAAACACCTTGACAACATTGTAAAGTAGATAGTTTAACTCTGCGTTGTCAGACAAGTGGCGAGAGCGCCAAATATCACCGTTAGTTGTAAAGTAAGTGTTTATAGCAACGATCTAGTACATTTAAACTGTTCTTGGCGAACCATAATAAATCTGTGCAGTACGAGCCAGCTCCCTGAGCTTCAAATTGTCACTTCCTTATCCATTATATAGTGCGCCCAAATCAGTATGTGAGAGAGCTTAATAACACCTTTAGCTATATAGAAAGTTATATTAGCCATCATTCTAATGCATTTAATATGTACTAATACAGCAAGAATTACTACCTACAGGAGTATTAACCACCGCCGAAGTCAGTGGGCGTAGATCTGCAACAGGGCCAAACGCGTTTGTAACGTAGTAGAAGTGAAGATATAGTTAATGTTAATTACTGGACATATTTAAAATGTATTAAACACCTTGACAACATTGTAAAATAGATAGTTTAACTCTGCGTTGTCAGACAAGTGGCGAAAGAGCCAAATATCACCGTTAGTTGTAAAGTAAGTGTTTATAGCAACGATCTAGTACATTTAAACTGTTCTTGGCGAACAATAAAAAATCTGTGCAGTACGAACCAGCTCCCTGAGCTTCAAATTGTCACTTCCTTATCCATTATATAGTGCGCCTAAATCAGTATGTGAGAGAGCTTAATAACACCTTTAGCTATATAGAAAGTTATATTAGCCATCATTCTAATGCATTTAATATGTACTAATACAGCAAGAATTACTACCTACAGGAGTATTAACCAGCGCCGAAGTCAGTGGGCGTAGATCTGCAACAGGGCCAAACGCGTTTGTAACGTAGTAGAAGTGAAGATATAGTTAATGTTAATTACTGGACATATTTAAAATGTATTAAACACCTTGACAACATTGTAAAGTAGATAGTTTAACTCTGCGTTGTCAGACAAGTGGCGAGAGCGCCAAATATCACCGTTAGTTGTAAAGTAAGTGTTTATAGCAACGATCTAGTACATTTAAACTGTTCTTGGCGAACCATAAAAAATCTGTGCAGTACGAGCCAGCTCCCTGAGCTTCAAATTGTCACTTCCTTATCCATTATATAGTGCGCCCAAATCAGTATGTGAGAGAGCTTAATAACACCTTTAGCTATATAGAAAGTTATATTAGCCATCATTCTAATGCATTTAATATGTACTAATACAGCAAGAATTACTACCTACTGGAGTATTAACCAACGCCGAAGTCAGTGGGCGTAGATCTGCAACAGGGCCAAACGCGTTTGTAACGTAGTAGAAGTGAAGATATAGTTAATGTTAATTACTGGACATATTTAAAATGTATTAAACACCTTGACAACATTGTAAAGTAGATAGTTTAACTCTGCGTTGTCAGACAAGTGGCGAGAGCGCCAAATATCACCGTTAGTTGTAAAGTAAGTGTTTATAGCAACGATCTAGTACATTTAAACTGTTCTTGGCGAACCATAAAAAATCTGCGCAGTACGAGCCAGCTCCCTGAGCTTCAAATTGTCACTTCCTTATCCATTATATAGTGCGCCCAAATCAGTATGTGAGAGAGCTTAATAACACCTTTAGCTATATAGAAAGTTATATTAGCCATCATTCTAATGCATTTAATATGTACTAATACAGCAAGAATTACTACCTACAGGAGTATTAACCACCGCCGAAGTCAGTGGGCGTAGATCTGCAACAGGGCCAAACGCGTTTGTAACGTAGTAGAAGTGAAGATATAGTTAATGTTAATTACTGGACATATTTAAAATGTATTAAACACCTTGACAACATTGTAAAATAGATAGTTTAACTCTGCGTTGTCAGACAAGTGGCGAAAGAGCCAAATATCACCGTTAGTTGTAAAGTAAGTGTTTATAGCAACGATCTAGTACATTTAAACTGTTCTTGGCGAACAATAAAAAATCTGTGCAGTACGAACCAGCTCCCTGAGCTTCAAATTGTCACTTCCTTATCCATTATATAGTGCGCCTAAATCAGTATGTGAGAGAGCTTAATAACACCTTTAGCTATATAGAAAGTTATATTAGCCATCATTCTAATGCATTTAATATGTACTAATACAGCAAGAATTACTACCTACAGGAGTATTAACCAGCGCCGAAGTCAGTGGGCGTAGATCTGCAACAGGGCCAAACGCGTTTGTAACGTAGTAGAAGTGAAGATATAGTTAATGTTAATTACTGGACATATTTAAAATGTATTAAACACCTTGACAACATTGTAAAGTAGATAGTTTAACTCTGTGTTGTCAGACAAGTGGCGAGAGCGCCAAATATCACCGTTAGTTGTAAAGTAAGTGTTTATAGCAACGATCTAGTACATTTAAACTGTTCTTGGCGAACCATAAAAAATCTGTGCAGTACGAGCCAGCTCCCTGAGCTTCAAATTGTCACTTCCTTATCCATTATATAGTGCGCCCAAATCAGTATGTGAGAGAGCTTAATAACACCTTTAGCTATATAGAAAGTTATATTAGCCATCATTCTAATGCATTTAATATGTACTAATACAGCAAGAATTACTACCTACTGGAGTATTAACCAACGCCGAAGTCAGTGGGCGTAGATCTGCAACAGGGCCAAACGCGTTTGTAACGTAGTAGAAGTGAAGATATAGTTAATGTTAATTACTGGACATATTTAAAATGTATTAAACACCTTGACAACATTGTAAAGTAGATAGTTTAACTCTGCGTTGTCAGACAAGTGGCGAGAGCGCCAAATATCACCGTTAGTTGTAAAGTAAGTGTTTATAGCAACGATCTAGTACATTTAAACTGTTCTTGGCGAACCATAAAAAATCTGTGCAGTACGAGCCAGCTCCCTGAGCTTCAAATTGTCACTTCCTTATCCATTATATAGTGCGCCCAAATCAGTATGTGAGAGAGCTTAATAACACCTTTAGGTATATAGAAAATTATATTAGCCATCATTCTAATGCATTTAATATGTACTAATACAGCAAGAATTACTACCTACAGGAGTATGAACCAGCGCCGAAGTCAGTGGGCGTAGATCTGCAACAGGGCCAAACGCGTTTGTAACGTAGTAGAAGTGAAGATATAGTTAATGTTAATTACTGGACATATTTAAAATGTATTAAACACCTTGACAACATTGTAAAGTAGATAGTTTAACTCTGCGTTGTCACACAAGTGGCGAGAGCGCCAAATATCACAGTTAGTTGTAAAGTAAGTGTTTATAGCAACGATCTAGTACATTTAAACTGTTCTTGGCGAACCATAAAAAATCTGTGCAGTACGAGCCAGCTCCCTGAGCTTCAAATTGTCACTTCCTTATTCATTATACAGTGCGCCCAAATCAGTATGTGAGAGAGCTTAATAACACCTTTAGCTATATAGAAAGTTATATTAGCCATCATTCTAATGCATTTAATATGTACTAATACAGCAAGAATTACTACCTACTGGAGTATTAACCAGCGCCGAAGTCAGTGGGCGTAGATCTGCAACAGGGCCAAACGCGTTTGTAACGTAGTAGAAGTGAAGATATAGTTAATGTTAATTACTGGACATATTTAAAATGTATTAAACACCTTGAAAACATTGTAAAGTAGATAGTTTAACTCTGCGTTGTCAGACAAGTGGCGAGAGAGCCAAATATCACCGTTAGTTGTAAAGTAAGTGTTTATAGCAACGATCTAGTACATTTAAACTGTTCTTGGCGAACAATAAAAAATCTGTGCAGTACGAGCCAGCTCCCTGAGCTTCAAATTGTCACTTCCTTATCCATTATATAGTGCGCCCAAATCAGTATGTGAGAGAGCTTAATAACACCTTTAGCTATATAGAAAGTTATATTAGCCATCATTCTAATGCATTTAATATGTACTAATACAGCAAGAATTACTACCTACTGGAGTATTAACCAGCGCCGAAGTCAGTGGGCGTAGATCTGCAACAGGGCCAAACGCGTTTGTAACGTAGTAGAAGTGAAGATATAGTTAATGTTAATTACTGGACATATTTAAAATGTATTAAACACCTTGACAACATTGTAAAGTAGATAGTTTAACTCTGCGTTGTCAGACAAGTGGCAAGAGAGCCAAATATCACCGTTAGTTGTAAAGTAAGTGTTTATAGCAACGATCTAGTACATTTAAACTGTTCTTGGCGAACAATAAAAAATCTGTGCAGTACGAGCCAGCTCCCTGAGCTTCAAATTGTCACTTCCTTATCCATTATAAAGTGCGCCCAAATCAGTATGTGAGAGAGCTTAATAACACCTTTAGCTATATAGAAAGTTATATTAGCCATCATTCTAATGCATTTAATATGTACTAATACAGCAAGAATTACTACCTACTGGAGTATTAACCAGCGCCGAAGTCAGTGGGCGTAGATCTGCAACAGGGCCAAACGCGTTTGTAACGTAGTAGAAGTGAAGATATAGTTAATGTTAATTACTGGACATATTTAAAATGTATTAAACACCTTGACAACATTGTAAAGTAGATAGTTTAACTCTGCGTTGTCAGACAAGTGGCGAGAGAGCCAAATATCACCGTTAGTTGTAAAGTAAGTGTTTATAGCAACGATCTAGTACATTTAAACTGTTCTTGGCGAACAATAAAAAATCTGTGCAGTACGAGCCAGCTCCCTGAGCTTCAAATTGTCACTTCCTTATCCATTATATAGTGCGCCCAAATCAGTATGTGAGAGAGCTTAATAACACCTTTAGGTATATAGAAAATTATATTAGCCATCATTCTAATGCATTTAATATGTACTAATACATCAAGAATTACTACTGGAATATTAATCAGCTCAATCAGCGCCGAAGCGCGTGTCCGTAGATCTGCAACTGGGCCACCGGCGTTTGTAACGTAGTAGAAGTGAAGATATAGTTAATGTTAATTACTGGACATATTTAAAATGTATTAAACACCTTGACAACATTGTAAAGTAGATAGTTTAACTCTGCGTTGTCAGACAAGTGGCGAGAGCGCCAAATATCACCGTTAGTTGTAAAGTAAGTGTTTATAGCAACGATCTAGTACATTTAAACTGTTCTTGGCGAACCATAAAAAATCTGTGCAGTACGAGCCAGCTCCGTGAGCTTCAAATTGTCACTTCCTTATCCATTATATAGTGCGCCCAAATCAGTATGTGAGAGAGCTTAATAACACCTTTAGCTATATAGAAAGTTATATTAGCCATCATTCTAATGCATTTAATATGTACTAATACAGCAAGAATTACTACCTACTGGAGTATTAACCAGCGCCGAAGTCAGTGGGCGTAGATCTGCAACAGGGCCAAACGCGTTTGTAACGTAGTAGAAGTGAAGATATAGTTAATGTTAATTACTGGACATATTTAAAATGTATTAAACACCTTGACAACATTGTAAAGTAGATAGTTTAACTCTGCGTTGTCAGACAAGTGGAGAGAGAGCCAAATATCACCGTTAGTTGTAAAGTAAGTGTTTATAGCAACGATCTAGTACATTTAAACTGTTCTTGGCGAACAATAAAAAATCTGTGCAGTACGAGCCAGCTCCCTGAGCTTCAAATTGTCACTTCCTTATCCATTATATAGTGCGCCCAAATCAGTATGTGAGAGAGCTTAATAACACCTTTAGCTATATAGAAAGTTATATTAGCCATCATTCTAATGCATTTAATATGTACTAATACAGCAAGAATTACTACCTACTGGAGTATTAACCAGCGCCGAAGTCAGTGGGCGTAGATCTGCAACAGGGCCAAACGCGTTTGTAACGTAGTAGAAGTGAAGATATAGTTAATGTTAATTACTGGACATATTTAAAATGTATTAAAGACCTTGACAACATTGTAAAGTAGATAGTTTAACTCTGCGTTGTCAGACAAGTGGCGAGAGAGCCAAATATCACCGTTAGTTGTAAAGTAAGTGTTTATAGCAACGATCTAGTACATTTAAACTGTTCTTGGCGAACAATAAAAAATCTGTGCAGTACGAGCCAGCTCCCTGAACGTCAAATTGTCACTTCCTTATCCATTATATAGTGCGCCCAAATCAGTATGTGAGAGAGCTTAATAACACCTTTAGGTATATAGAAAATTATATTAGCCATCATTCTAATGCATTTAATATGTACTAATACATCAAGAATTACTACTGGAATATTAATCAGCTCAATCAGCGCCGAAGCGCGTGTCCGTAGATCTGCAACTGGGCCACCGGCGTTTGTAACGTAGTAGAAGTGAAGATATAGTTAATGTTAATTACTGGACATATTTAAAATGTATTAAACACCTTGACAACATTGTAAAGTAGATAGTTTAACTCTGCGTTGTCAGACAAGTGGCGAGAGCGCCAAATATCACCGTTAGTTGTAAAGTAAGTGTTTATAGCAACGATCTAGTACATTTAAACTGTTCTTGGCGAACCATAAAAAATCTGTGCAGTACGAGCCAGCTCCCTGAGCTTCAAATTGTCACTTCCTTATCCATTATATAGTGCGCCCAAATCAGTATGTGAGAGAGCTTAATAACACCTTTAGCTATATAGAAAGTTATATTAGCCATCATTCTAATGCATTTAATATGTACTAATACAGCAAGAATTACTACCTACTGGAGTATTAACCAACGCCGAAGTCAGTGGGCGTAGATCTGCAACAGGGCCAAACGCGTTTGTAACGTAGTAGAAGTGAAGATATAGTTAATGTTAATTACTGGACATATTTAAAATGTATTAAACACCTTGACAACATTGTAAAGTAGATAGTTTAACTCTGCGTTGTCAGACAAGTGGCGAGAGCGCCAAATATCACCGTTAGTTGTAAAGTAAGTGTTTATAGCAACGATCTAGTACATTTAAACTGTTCTTGGCGAACCATAAAAAATCTGCGCAGTACGAGCCAGCTCCCTGAGCTTCAAATTGTCACTTCCTTATCCATTATATAGTGCGCCCAAATCAGTATGTGAGAGAGCTTAATAACACCTTTAGCTATATAGAAAGTTATATTAGCCATCATTCTAATGCATTTAATATGTACTAATACAGCAAGAATTACTACCTACAGGAGTATTAACCACCGCCGAAGTCAGTGGGCGTAGATCTGCAACAGGGCCAAACGCGTTTGTAACGTAGTAGAAGTGAAGATATAGTTAATGTTAATTACTGGACATATTTAAAATGTATTAAACACCTTGACAACATTGTAAAATAGATAGTTTAACTCTGCGTTGTCAGACAAGTGGCGAAAGAGCCAAATATCACCGTTAGTTGTAAAGTAAGTGTTTATAGCAACGATCTAGTACATTTAAACTGTTCTTGGCGAACAATAAAAAATCTGTGCAGTACGAACCAGCTCCCTGAGCTTCAAATTGTCACTTCCTTATCCATTATATAGTGCGCCTAAATCAGTATGTGAGAGAGCTTAATAACACCTTTAGCTATATAGAAAGTTATATTAGCCATCATTCTAATGCATTTAATATGTACTAATACAGCAAGAATTACTACCTACTGGAGTATTAACCAGCGCCGAAGTCAGTGGGCGTAGATCTGCAACAGGGCCAAACGCGTTTGTAACGTAGTAGAAGTGAAGATATAGTTAATGTTAATTACTGGACATATTTAAAATGTATTAAACACCTTGACAACATTGTAAAGTAGATAGTTTAACTCTGCGTTGTCAGACAAGTGGCGAGAGCGCCAAATATCACCGTTAGTTGTAAAGTAAGTGTTTATAGCAACGATCTAGTACATTTAAACTGTTCTTGGCGAACCATAAAAAATCTGTGCAGTACGAGCCAGCTCCCTGAGCTTCAAATTGTCACTTCCTTATCCATTATATAGTGCGCCCAAATCAGTATGTGAGAGAGCTTAATAACACCTTTAGCTATATAGAAAGTTATATTAGCCATCATTCTAATGCATTTAATATGTACTAATACAGCAAGAATTACTACCTACTGGAGTATTAACCAACGCCGAAGTCAGTGGGCGTAGATCTGCAACAGGGCCAAACGCGTTTGTAACGTAGTAGAAGTGAAGATATAGTTAATGTTAATTACTGGACATATTTAAAATGTATTAAACACCTTGACAACATTGTAAAGTAGATAGTTTAACTCTGCGTTGTCAGACAAGTGGCGAGAGCGCCAAATATCACCGTTAGTTGTAAAGTAAGTGTTTATAGCAACGATCTAGTACATTTAAACTGTTCTTGGCGAACCATAAAAAATCTGTGCAGTACGAGCCAGCTCCCTGAGCTTCAAATTGTCACTTCCTTATCCATTATATAGTGCGCCCAAATCAGTATGTGAGAGAGCTTAATAACACCTTTAGGTATATAGAAAATTATATTAGCCATCATTCTAATGCATTTAATATGTACTAATACAGCAAGAATTACTACCTACAGGAGTATGAACCAGCGCCGAAGTCAGTGGGCGTAGATCTGCAACAGGGCCAAACGCGTTTGTAACGTAGTAGAAGTGAAGATATAGTTAATGTTAATTACTGGACATATTTAAAATGTATTAAACACCTTGACAACATTGTAAAGTAGATAGTTTAACTCTGCGTTGTCACACAAGTGGCGAGAGCGCCAAATATCACAGTTAGTTGTAAAGTAAGTGTTTATAGCAACGATCTAGTACATTTAAACTGTTCTTGGCGAACCATAAAAAATCTGTGCAGTACGAGCCAGCTCCCTGAGCTTCAAATTGTCACTTCCTTATCCATTATACAGTGCGCCCAAATCAGTATGTGAGAGAGCTTAATAACACCTTTAGCTATATAGAAAGTTATATTAGCCATCATTCTAATGCATTTAATATGTACTAATACAGCAAGAATTACTACCTACTGGAGTATTAACCAGCGCCGAAGTCAGTGGGCGTAGATCTGCAACAGGGCCAAACGCGTTTGTAACGTAGTAGAAGTGAAGATATAGTTAATGTTAATTACTGGACATATTTAAAATGTATTAAACACCTTGAAAACATTGTAAAGTAGATAGTTTAACTCTGCGTTGTCAGACAAGTGGCGAGAGAGCCAAATATCACCGTTAGTTGTAAAGTAAGTGTTTATAGCAACGATCTAGTACATTTAAACTGTTCTTGGCGAACAATAAAAAATCTGTGCAGTACGAGCCAGCTCCCTGAGCTTCAAATTGTCACTTCCTTATCCATTATATAGTGCGCCCAAATCAGTATGTGAGAGAGCTTAATAACACCTTTAGCTATATAGAAAGTTATATTAGCCATCATTCTAATGCATTTAATATGTACTAATACAGCAAGAATTACTACCTACTGGAGTATTAACCAGCGCCGAAGTCAGTGGGCGTAGATCTGCAACAGGGCCAAACGCGTTTGTAACGTAGTAGAAGTGAAGATATAGTTAATGTTAATTACTGGACATATTTAAAATGTATTAAACACCTTGACAACATTGTAAAGTAGATAGTTTAACTCTGCGTTGTCAGACAAGTGGCAAGAGAGCCAAATATCACCGTTAGTTGTAAAGTAAGTGTTTATAGCAACGATCTAGTACATTTAAACTGTTCTTGGCGAACAATAAAAAATCTGTGCAGTACGAGCCAGCTCCCTGAGCTTCAAATTGTCACTTCCTTATCCATTATATAGTGCACCCAAATCAGTATGTGAGAGAGCTTAATAACACCTTTAGCTATATAGAAAGTTATATTAGCCATCATTCTAATGCATTTAATATGTACTAATACAGCAAGAATTACTACCTACTGGAGTATTAACCAGCGCCGAAGTCAGTGGGCGTAGATCTGCAACAGGGCCAAACGCGTTTGTAACGTAGTAGAAGTGAAGATATAGTTAATGTTAATTACTGGACATATTTAAAATGTATTAAACACCTTGATAACATTGTAAAGTAGATAGTTTAACTCTGCGTTGTCAGACAAGTGGCGAGAGAGCCAAATATCACCGTTAGTTGTAAAGTAAGTGTTTATAGCAACGATCTAGTACATTTAAACTGTTCTTGGCGAACAATAAAAAATCTGTGCAGTACGAGCCAGCTCCCTGAGCTTCAAATTGTCACTTCCTTATCCATTATATAGTGCGCCCAAATCAGTATGTGAGAGAGCTTAATAACACCTTTAGGTATATAGAAAATTATATTAGCCATCATTCTAATGCATTTAATATGTACTAATACATCAAGAATTACTACTGGAATATTAATCAGCTCAATCAGCGCCGAAGCGCGTGTCCGTAGATCTGCAACTGGGCCACCGGCGTTTGTAACGTAGTAGAAGTGAAGATATAGTTAATGTTAATTACTGGACATATTTAAAATGTATTAAACACCTTGACAACATTGTAAAGTAGATAGTTTAACTCTGCGTTGTCAGACAAGTGGCGAGAGCGCCAAATATCACCGTTAGTTGTAAAGTAAGTGTTTATAGCAACGATCTAGTACATTTAAACTGTTCTTGGCGAACCATAAAAAATCTGTGCAGTACGAGCCAGCTCCGTGAGCTTCAAATTGTCACTTCCTTATCCATTATATAGTGCGCCCAAATCAGTATGAGAGAGAGCTTAATAACACCTTTAGCTATATAGAAAGTTATATTAGCCATCATTCTAATGCATTTAATATGTACTAATACAGCAAGAATTACTACCTACTGGAGTATTAACCAGCGTCGAAGTCAGTGGGCGTAGATCTGCAACAGGGCCAAACGCGTTTGTAACGTAGTAGAAGTGAAGATATAGTTAATGTTAATTATTGGACATATTTAAAATGTATTAAACACCTTGACAACATTGTAAAGTAGATAGTTTAACTCTGCGTTGTCAGACAAGTGGAGAGAGAGCCAAATATCACCGTTAGTTGTAAAGTAAGTGTTTATAGCAACGATCTAGTACATTTAAACTGTTCTTGGCGAACAATAAAAAATCTGTGCAGTACGAGCCAGCTCCCTGAGCTTCAAATTGTCACTTCCTTATCCATTATATAGTGCGCCCAAATCAGTATGTGAGAGAGCTTAATAACACCTTTAGCTATATAGAAAGTTATATTAGCCATCATTCTAATGCATTTAATATGTACTAATACAGCAAGAATTACTACCTACTGGAGTATTAACCAGCGCCGAAGTCAGTGGGCGTAGATCTGCAACAGGGCCAAACGCGTTTGTAACGTAGTAGAAGTGAAGATATAGTTAATGTTAATTACTGGACATATTTAAAATGTATTAAAGACCTTGACAACATTGTAAAGTAGATAGTTTAACTCTGCGTTGTCAGACAAGTGGCGAGAGAGCCAAATATCACCGTTAGTTGTAAAGTAAGTGTTTATAGCAACGATCTAGTACATTTAAACTGTTCTTGGCGAACAATAAAAAATCTGTGCAGTACGAGCCAGCTCCCTGAACGTCAAATTGTCACTTCCTTATCCATTATATAGTGCGCCCAAATCAGTATGTGAGAGAGCTTAATAACACCTTTAGGTATATAGAAAATTATATTAGCCATCATTCTAATGCATTTAATATGTACTAATACATCAAGAATTACTACTGGAATATTAATCAGCTCAATCAGCGCCGAAGCGCGTGTCCGTAGATCTGCAACTGGGCCACCGGCGTTTGTAACGTAGTAGAAGTGAAGATATAGTTAATGTTAATTACTGGACATATTTAAAATGTATTAAACACCTTGACAACATTGTAAAGTAGATAGTTTAACTCTGCGTTGTCAGACAAGTGGCGAGAGAGCCAAATATCACCGCTAGTTGTAAAGTAAGTGTTTATAGCAACGATATAGTACATTTAAACTGTTCTTGGCGAACCATAAAAAATCTGTGCAGTACGAGCCAGCTCCCTGAGGTTCAAATTGTCAGTTCCTTATCCATTATATAGTGCACCCAAATCAGTATGTGAGAGAGCTTAATAACACCTTTAGCTATATAGAAAGTTATATTAGCCATCATTCTAATGCATTTAATATGTACTAATACAGCAAGAATTACTACCTACAGGAGTATTAACCAGCGCCGAAGTCAGTGCGCGTAGATCTGCAACAGGGCCAAACGCGTTTGTAACGTAGTAGAAGTGAAGATATAGTTAATGTTAATTACTGGACATATTTAAAATGTATTAAACACCTTGACAACATTGTAAAGTAGATAGTTTAACTCTGCGTTGTCAGACAAGTGGCGAGAGAGCCAAATATCACCGTTAGTTGTAAAGTAAGTGTTTATAGCAACGATCTAGTACATTTAAACTGTTCTTGGCGAACAATAAAAAATCTGTGCAGTACGAGCCAGCTCCCTGAGCTTCAAATTGTCACTTCCTTATCCATTATATAGTGCGCCCAAATCAGTATGTGAGAGAGCTTAATAACACCTTTAGGTATATAGAAAATTATATTAGCCATCATTCTAATGCATTTAATATGTACTAATACATCAAGAATTACTACTGGAATATTAATCAGCTCAATCAGCGCCGAAGCGCGTGGCCGTAGATCTGCAACTGGGCCACCGGCGTTTGTAACGTAGTAGAAGTGAAGATATAGTTAATGTTAATTACTGGACATATTTAAAATGTATTAAACACCTTGACAACATTGTAAAGTAGATAGTTTAACTCTGCGTTGTCAGCCAAGGGGCGAGAGAGCCAAATATCACCGTTAGTTGTAAAGTAAGTGTTTATAGCAACGATCTAGTACATTTAAACTGTTCTTGGCGAACAATAAAAAATCTGTGCAGTACGAGCCAGCTCCCTGAGCTTCAAATCGTCACTTCCTTATCCATTATACAGTGCGCCCAAACCAGTACGTGAGAGAGCTTAATAACACCTTTAGGTATATAGAAAATTATATTAGCCATCATTCTAATACATTTAATATGAACTAATACATCTAGAATTATTACTGGAGTATTTATCAGCTCAATCTACGCCGAAGCGCGTGGCCGTAGATCTGCAACTGGGCCACATGCGTTTGTAACGTAGTAGAAGTGAAGATATAGTTAATGTTAATTACTGGACATATTTAAAATGTATTAAACACCTTGACAACATTGTAAAGTAGATAGTTTAACTCTGCGTTGTCAGCCAAGGGGCGAGAGAGCCAAACATCACCGTTAGTTGTAAAGTAAGTGTTTATAGCAACGATCTAGTACATTTAAACTGTTCTTGGCGAACAATAAAAAATCTGTGCAGTACGAGCCAGCTCCCTGAGCTTCAAATCGTCACTTCCTTATCCATTATACAGTGCGCCCAAACCAGTACGTGAGAGAGCTTAATAACACCTTTAGGTATATAGAAAATTATATTAGCCATCATTCTAATGCATTTAATATGAACTAATACATCTAGAATTATTACTGGAGTATTAATCAGCTCAATCTACGCCGAAGCGCGTGGCCGTAGATCTGCAACTGGGCCACAGGCGTTTGTAACGTAGTAGAAGTGAAGATATAGTTAATGTTAATTACTGGACATATTTAAAATGTATTAAACACCTTGATAACATTGTAAAGTAGATAGTTTAACTCTGCGTTGTCAGCCAAGGGGCGAGAGAGCCAAATATCACCGTTAGTTGTAAAGTAAGTGTTTATAGCAACGATCTAGTACATTTAAACTGTTCTTGGCGAACAATAAAAAATCTGTGCAGTACGAGCCAGCTCCCTGAGCTTCAAATCGTCACTTCCTTATCCATTATACAGTGCGCCCAAACCAGTACGTGAGAGAGCTTAATAACACCTTTAGGTATATAGAAAATTATATTAGCCATCATTCTAATGCATTTAATATGAACTAATACATCTAGAATTATTACTGGAGTATTAATCAGCTCAATCTACGCCGAAGCGCGTGGCCGTAGATCTGCAACTGGGCCACAGGCGTTTGTAACGTAGTAGAAGTGAAGATATAGTTAATGTTAATTACTGGACATATTTAAAATGTATTAAACACCTTGACAACATTGTAAAGTAGATAGTTTAACTCTGCGTTGTCAGCCAAGGGGCGAGAGAGCCAAATATCACCGTTAGTTGTAAAGTAAGTGTTTATAGCAACGATCTAGTACATTTAAACTGTTCTTGGCGAACAATAAAAAATCTGTGCAGTACGAGCCAGCTCCCTGAGCTTCAAATCGTCACTTCCTTATCCATTATACAGTGCGCCCAAACCAGTACGTGAGAGAGCTTAATAACACCTTTAGGTATTTAGAAAATTATATTAGCCATCATTCTAATGCATTTAATATGAACTAATATATCTAGAATTATTACTGGAGTATTAATCAGCTCAATCTACGCCGAAGCGCGTGGCCGTAGATCTGCAACTGGGCCACATGCGTTTGTAACGTAGTAGAAGTGAAGATATAGTTAATGTTAATTACTGGACATATTTAAAATGTATTAAACACCTTGACAACATTGTAAAGTACATAGTTTAACTCTGCGTTGTCAGCCAAGGGGCGACAGAGCCAAATATCACCGTTAGTTGTAAAGTAAGTGTTTATAGCAACGATCTAGTACATTTAAACTGTTCTTGGCGAACAATAAAAAATCTGTGCAGTACGAGCCAGCTCCCTGAGCTTCAAATCGTCACTTCCTTATCCATTATACAGTGCGCCCAAACCAGTACGTGAGAGAGCTTAATAACACGTTTAGGCATATAGAAAATTATATTAGCCATCATTCTAATGCATTTAATATGAACTAATACATCTAGAATTATTACTGGAGTATTAATCAGCTCAATCTACGCCGAAGCGCGTGGCCGTAGATCTGCAACTGGGCCACATGCGTTTGTAACGTAGTAGAAGTGAAGATATAGTTAATGTTAATTACTGGACATATTTAAAATGTATTAAACACCTTGACAACATTGTAAAGTAGATAGTTTAACTCTGCGTTGTCAGACAAGGGGGGAGAGAGCCAAATATCACCGTTAGTTGTAAAGTATGTATTTATAGCAACGATCTAGTACATTTAAACTGTTCTTGGCGAACAATAAAAAATCTGTGCAGTACGAGCCAGCTCCCTGAGCTTCAAATTGTCACTTCCTTATCCATTATATAGTGCGCCCAAATCAGTATGTGAGAGAGCTTAATAACACCTTTAGCTATATAGAAAGTTATATTAGCCATCATTCTAATGCATTTAATATGTACTAATACAGCAAGAATTACTACCTACTGGAGTATTAACCAGCGCCGAAGTCAGTGGGCGTAGATCTGCAACAGGGCCAAACGCGTTTGTAACGTAGTAGAAGTGAAGATATAGTTAATGTTAATTACTGGACATATTTAAAATGTATTAAACACCTTGACAACATTGTAAAGTAGATAGTTTAACTCTGCGTTGTCAGACAAGTGGCAAGAGAGCCAAATATCACCGTTAGTTGTAAAGTAAGTGTTTATAGCAACGATCTAGTACATTTAAACTGTTCTTGGCGAACAATAAAAAATCTGTGCAGTACGAGCCAGCTCCCTGAGCTTCAAATTGTCACTTCCTTATCCATTATATAGTGCGCCCAAATCAGTATGTGAGAGAGCTTAATAACATCTTTAGCTATATAGAAAGTTATATTAGCCATCATTCTAATGCATTTAATATGTACTAATACAGCAAGAATTACTACCTACTGGAGTATTAACCAGCGCCGAAGTCAGTGGGCGTAGATCTGCAACAGGGCCAAACGCGTTTGTAACGTAGTAGAAGTGAAGATATAGTTAATGTTAATTACTGGACATATTTAAAATGTATTAAACACCTTGACAACATTGTAAAGTAGATAGTTTAACTCTGCGTTGTCAGACAAGTGGCGAGAGAGCCAAATATCACCGTTAGTTGTAAAGTAAGTGTTTATAGCAACGATCTAGTACATTTAAACTGTTCTTGGCGAACAATAAAAAATCTGTGCAGTACGAGCCAGCTCCCTGAGCTTCAAATTGTCACTTCCTTATCCATTATATAGTGCGCCCAAATCAGTATGTGAGAGAGCTTAATAACACCTTTAGGTATATAGAAAATTATATTAGCCATCATTCTAATGCATTTAATATGTACTAATACATCAAGAATTACTACTGGAATATTAATCAGCTCAATCAGCGCCGAAGCGCGTGTCCGTAGATCTGCAACTGGGCCACCGGCGTTTGTAACGTAGTAGAAGTGAAGATATAGTTAATGTTAATTACTGGACATATTTAAAATGTATTAAACACCTTGACAACATTGTAAAGTAGATAGTTTAACTCTGCGTTGTCAGACAAGTGGCGAGAGCGCCAAATATCACCGTTAGTTGTAAAGTAAGTGTTTATAGCAACGATCTAGTACATTTAAACTGTTCTTGGCGAACCATAAAAAATCTGTGCAGTACGAGCCAGCTCCGTGAGCTTCAAATTGTCACTTCCTTATCCATTATATAGTGCGCCCAAATCAGTATGTGAGAGAGCTTAATAACACCTTTAGCTATATAGAAAGTTATATTAGCCATCATTCTAATGCATTTAATATGTACTAATACAGCAAGAATTACTACCTACTGGAGTATTAACCAGCGCCGAAGTCAGTGGGCGTAGATCTGCAACAGGGCCAAACGCGTTTGTAACGTAGTAGAAGTGAAGATATAGTTAATGTTAATTACTGGACATATTTAAAATGTTATAAACACCTTGACAACATTGTAAAGTAGATAGTTTAACTCTGCGTTGTCAGACAAGTGGAGAGAGAGCCAAATATCACCGTTAGTTGTAAAGTAAGTGTTTATAGCAACGATCTAGTACATTTAAACTGTTCTTGGCGAACAATAAAAAATCTGTGCAGTACGAGCCAGCTCCCTGAGCTTCAAATTGTCACTTCCTTATCCATTATATAGTGCGCCCAAATCAGTATGTGAGAGAGCTTAATAACACCTTTAGCTATATAGAAAGTTATATTAGCGATCATTCTAATGCATTTAATATGTACTAATACAGCAAGAATTACTACCTACTGGAGTATTAACCAGCGCCGAAGTCAGTGGGCGTAGATCTGCAACAGGGCCAAACGCGTTTGTAACGTAGTAGAAGTGAAGATATAGTTAATGTTAATTACTGGACATATTTAAAATGTATTAAACACCTTGACAACATTGTAAAGTAGATAGTTTAACTCTGCGTTGTCAGCCAAGGGGCGAGAGAGCCAAACATCACCGTTAGTTGTAAAGTAAGTGTTTATAGCAACGATCTAGTACATTTAAACTGTTCTTGGCGAACAATAAAAAATCTGTGCAGTACGAGCCAGCTCCCTGAGCTTCAAATCGTCACTTCCTTATCCATTATACAGTGCGCCCAAACCAGTACGTGAGAGAGCTTAATAACACCTTTAGGTATAGAGAAAATTATATTAGCCATCATTCTAATGCATTTAATATGAACTAATACATCTAGAATTATTACTGGAGTATTAATCAGCTCAATCTACGCCGAAGCGCATGGCCGTAGATCTGCAACTGGGCCACAGGCGTTTGTAACGTAGTAGAAGTGAAGATATAGTTAATGTTAATTACTGGACATATTTAAAATGTATTAAACACCTTGACAACATTGTAAAGTAGATAGTTTAACTCTGCGTTGTCAGCCAAGGGGCGAGAGAGCCAAATATCACCGTTAGTTGTAAAGTAAGTGTTTATAGCAACGATCTAGTACATTTAAACTGTTCTTGGCGAACAATAAAAAATCTGTGCAGTACGAGCCAGCTCCCTGAGCTTCAAATCGTCACTTCCTTATCCATTATACAGTGCGCCCAAACCAGTACGTGAGAGAGCTTAATAACACCTTTAGGTATATAGAAAATTATATTAGCCATCATTCTAATGCATTTAATATGAACTAATACATCTAGAATTATTACTGGAGTATTAATCAGCTCAATCTACGCCGAAGCGCGTGGCCGTAGATCTGCAACTGGGCCACAGGCGTTTGTAACGTAGTAGAAGTGAAGATATAGTTAATGTTAATTACTGGACATATTTAAAATGTATTAAACACCTTGACAACATTGTAAAGTAGATAGTTTAACTCTGCGTTGTCAGCCAAGGGGCGAGAGAGCCAAATATCACCGTTAGTTGTAAAGTAAGTGTTTATAGCAACGATCTAGTACATTTAAACTGTTCTTGGCGAACAATAAAAAATCTGTGCAGTACGAGCCAGCTCCCTGAGCTTCAAATCGTCACTTCCTTATCCATTATACAGTGCGCCCAAACCAGTACGTGAGAGAGCTTAATAACACCTTTAGGTATTTAGAAAATTATATTAGCCATCATTCTAATGCATTTAATATGAACTAATATATCTAGAATTATTACTGGAGTATTAATCAGCTCAATCTACGCCGAAGCGCGTGGCCGTAGATCTGCAACTGGGCCACATGCGTTTGTAACGTAGTAGAAGTGAAGATATAGTTAATGTTAATTACTGGACATATTTAAAATGTATTAAACACCTTGACAACATTGTAAAGTACATAGTTTAACTCTGCGTTGTCAGCCAAGGGGCGAGAGAGCCAAATATCACCGTTAGTTGTAAAGTAAGTGTTTATAGCAACGATCTAGTACATTTAAACTGTTCTTGGCGAACAATAAAAAATCTGTGCAGTACGAGCCAGCTCCCTGAGCTTCAAATCGTCACTTCCTTATCCATTATACAGTGCGCCCAAACCAGTACGTGAGAGAGCTTAATAACACGTTTAGGCATATAGAAAATTATATTAGCCATCATTCTAATGCATTTAATATGAACTAATACATCTAGAATTATTACTGGAGTATTAATCAGCTCAATCTACGCCGAAGCGCGTGGCCGTAGATCTGCAACTGGGCCACATGCGTTTGTAAGTGAAGATATAGTTAATGTTAATTACTGGACATATTTAAAATGTATTAAACACCTTGACAACATTGTAAAGTAGATAGTTTAACTCTGCGTTGTCAGACAAGTGGCGAGAGAGCCAAATATCACCGTTAGTTGTAAAGTAAGTGTTTATAGCAACGATCTAGTACATTTGAACTGATCTTGGCGAACCATGAAAAATCTGTGCAGTACGAGCCAGCTCCCTGAGCTTCAAATTGTCACTTCCTTATCCATTAAATATACCGCCCAAACCAGTACGTGAGAGAGCTTAATAACACCTTTAGGTATATAGAAAATTATATTAGCCATCATTCTAATGCATTTAATATGTACTAATACATCAAGAATTACTACTGGAGTATTAATCAGCTTAATCAGCGCCGAAGCGCGTGGCCGTAGATCTGCAACTGGGCCACATGCGTTTGTAAGTGAAGATATAGTTAATGTTAATTACTGGACATATTTAAAATGTATTAAACACCTTGACAACATTGTAAAGTAGATAGTTTAACTCTGCGTTGTCAGACAAGTGGCAAGAGAGCCAAATATCACCGTTAGTTGTAAAGTAAGTGTTTATAGCAACGATCTAGTACATTTAAACTGTTCTTGGCGAACAATAAAAAATCTGTGCAGTACGAGCCAGCTCCCTGAGCTTCAAATTGTCACTTCCTTATCCATTATATAGTGCGCCCAAATCAGTATGTGAGAGAGCTTAATAACATCTTTAGCTATATAGAAAGTTATATTAGCCATCATTCTAATGCATTTAATATGTACTAATACAGCAAGAATTACTACCTACTGGAGTATTAACCAGCGCCGAAGTCAGTGGGCGTAGATCTGCAACAGGGCCAAACGCGTTTGTAACGTAGTAGAAGTGAAGATATAGTTAATGTTAATTACTGGACATATTTAAAATGTATTAAACACCTTGACAACATTGTAAAGTAGATAGTTTAACTCTGCGTTGTCAGACAAGTGGCGAGAGAGCCAAATATCACCGTTAGTTGTAAAGTAAGTGTTTATAGCAACGATCTAGTACATTTAAACTGTTCTTGGCGAACAATAAAAAATCTGTGCAGTACGAGCCAGCTCCCTGAGCTTCAAATTGTCACTTCCTTATCCATTATATAGTGCGCCCAAATCAGTATGTGAGAGAGCTTAATAACACCTTTAGGTATATAGAAAATTATATTAGCCATCATTCTAATGCATTTAATATGTACTAATACATCAAGAATTACTACTGGAATATTAATCAGCTCAATCAGCGCCGAAGCGCGTGTCCGTAGATCTGCAACTGGGCCACCGGCGTTTGTAACGTAGTAGAAGTGAAGATATAGTTAATGTTAATTACTGGACATATTTAAAATGTATTAAACACCTTGACAACATTGTAAAGTAGATAGTTTAACTCTGCGTTGTCAGACAAGTGGCGAGAGCGCCAAATATCACCGTTAGTTGTAAAGTAAGTGTTTATAGCAACGATCTAGTACATTTAAACTGTTCTTGGCGAACCATAAAAAATCTGTGCAGTACGAGCCAGCTCCGTGAGCTTCAAATTGTCACTTCCTTATCCATTATATAGTGCGCCCAAATCAGTATGTGAGAGAGCTTAATAACACCTTTAGCTATATAGAAAGTTATATTAGCCATCATTCTAATGCATTTAATATGTACTAATACAGCAAGAATTACTACCTACTGGAGTATTAACCAGCGCCGAAGTCAGTGGGCGTAGATCTGCAACAGGGCCAAACGCGTTTGTAACGTAGTAGAAGTGAAGATATAGTTAATGTTAATTACTGGACATATTTAAAATGTTATAAACACCTTGACAACATTGTAAAGTAGATAGTTTAACTCTGCGTTGTCAGACAAGTGGAGAGAGAGCCAAATATCACCGTTAGTTGTAAAGTAAGTGTTTATAGCAACGATCTAGTACATTTAAACTGTTCTTGGCGAACAATAAAAAATCTGTGCAGTACGAGCCAGCTCCCTGAGCTTCAAATTGTCACTTCCTTATCCATTATATAGTGCGCCCAAATCAGTATGTGAGAGAGCTTAATAACACCTTTAGCTATATAGAAAGTTATATTAGCGATCATTCTAATGCATTTAATATGTACTAATACAGCAAGAATTACTACCTACTGGAGTATTAACCAGCGCCGAAGTCAGTGGGCGTAGATCTGCAACAGGGCCAAACGCGTTTGTAACGTAGTAGAAGTGAAGATATAGTTAATGTTAATTACTGGACATATTTAAAATGTATTAAACACCTTGACAACATTGTAAAGTAGATAGTTTAACTCTGCGTTGTCAGCCAAGGGGCGAGAGAGCCAAACATCACCGTTAGTTGTAAAGTAAGTGTTTATAGCAACGATCTAGTACATTTAAACTGTTCTTGGCGAACAATAAAAAATCTGTGCAGTACGAGCCAGCTCCCTGAGCTTCAAATCGTCACTTCCTTATCCATTATACAGTGCGCCCAAACCAGTACGTGAGAGAGCTTAATAACACCTTTAGGTATAGAGAAAATTATATTAGCCATCATTCTAATGCATTTAATATGAACTAATACATCTAGAATTATTACTGGAGTATTAATCAGCTCAATCTACGCCGAAGCGCATGGCCGTAGATCTGCAACTGGGCCACAGGCGTTTGTAACGTAGTAGAAGTGAAGATATAGTTAATGTTAATTACTGGACATATTTAAAATGTATTAAACACCTTGACAACATTGTAAAGTAGATAGTTTAACTCTGCGTTGTCAGCCAAGGGGCGAGAGAGCCAAATATCACCGTTAGTTGTAAAGTAAGTGTTTATAGCAACGATCTAGTACATTTAAACTGTTCTTGGCGAACAATAAAAAATCTGTGCAGTACGAGCCAGCTCCCTGAGCTTCAAATCGTCACTTCCTTATCCATTATACAGTGCGCCCAAACCAGTACGTGAGAGAGCTTAATAACACCTTTAGGTATATAGAAAATTATATTAGCCATCATTCTAATGCATTTAATATGAACTAATACATCTAGAATTATTACTGGAGTATTAATCAGCTCAATCTACGCCGAAGCGCGTGGCCGTAGATCTGCAACTGGGCCACAGGCGTTTGTAACGTAGTAGAAGTGAAGATATAGTTAATGTTAATTACTGGACATATTTAAAATGTATTAAACACCTTGACAACATTGTAAAGTAGATAGTTTAACTCTGCGTTGTCAGCCAAGGGGCGAGAGAGCCAAATATCACCGTTAGTTGTAAAGTAAGTGTTTATAGCAACGATCTAGTACATTTAAACTGTTCTTGGCGAACAATAAAAAATCTGTGCAGTACGAGCCAGCTCCCTGAGCTTCAAATCGTCACTTCCTTATCCATTATACAGTGCGCCCAAACCAGTACGTGAGAGAGCTTAATAACACCTTTAGGTATTTAGAAAATTATATTAGCCATCATTCTAATGCATTTAATATGAACTAATATATCTAGAATTATTACTGGAGTATTAATCAGCTCAATCTACGCCGAAGCGCGTGGCCGTAGATCTGCAACTGGGCCACATGCGTTTGTAACGTAGTAGAAGTGAAGATATAGTTAATGTTAATTACTGGACATATTTAAAATGTATTAAACACCTTGACAACATTGTAAAGTACATAGTTTAACTCTGCGTTGTCAGCCAAGGGGCGAGAGAGCCAAATATCACCGTTAGTTGTAAAGTAAGTGTTTATAGCAACGATCTAGTACATTTAAACTGTTCTTGGCGAACAATAAAAAATCTGTGCAGTACGAGCCAGCTCCCTGAGCTTCAAATCGTCACTTCCTTATCCATTATACAGTGCGCCCAAACCAGTACGTGAGAGAGCTTAATAACACGTTTAGGCATATAGAAAATTATATTAGCCATCATTCTAATGCATTTAATATGAACTAATACATCTAGAATTATTACTGGAGTATTAATCAGCTCAATCTACGCCGAAGCGCGTGGCCGTAGATCTGCAACTGGGCCACATGCGTTTGTAAGTGAAGATATAGTTAATGTTAATTACTGGACATATTTAAAATGTATTAAACACCTTGACAACATTGTAAAGTAGATAGTTTAACTCTGCGTTGTCAGACAAGTGGCGAGAGAGCCAAATATCACCGTTAGTTGTAAAGTAAGTGTTTATAGCAACGATCTAGTACATTTGAACTGATCTTGGCGAACCATGAAAAATCTGTGCAGTACGAGCCAGCTCCCTGAGCTTCAAATTGTCACTTCCTTATCCATTAAATATACCGCCCAAACCAGTACGTGAGAGAGCTTAATAACACCTTTAGGTATATAGAAAATTATATTAGCCATCATTCTAATGCATTTAATATGTACTAATACATCAAGAATTACTACTGGAGTATTAATCAGCTTAATCAGCGCCGAAGCGCGTGGCCGTAGATCTGCAACTGGGCCACATGCGTTTGTAAGTGAAGATATAGTTAATGTTAATTACTGGACATATTTAAAATGTATTAAACACCTTGACAACATTGTAAAGTAGATAGTTTAACTCTGCGTTGTCAGACAAGGGGGGAGAGAGCCAAATATCACCGTTAGTTGTAAAGTATGTGTTTATAGCAACGATCTAGTACATTTAAACTGTTCTTGGCGAACAATAAAAAATCTGTGCAGTACAAGCCAGCTCCCTGAGCTTCAAATTGTCACTTCCTTATCCATTATATAGTGCGCCCAAATCAGTATGTGAGAGAGCTTAATAACACCTTTAGCTATATAGAAAGTTATATTAGCCATCATTCTAATGCATTTAATATGTACTAATACAGCAAGAATTACTACCTACTGGAGTATTAACCAGCGCCGAAATCAGTGGGCGTAGATCTGCAACAGGGCCAAACGCGTTTGTAACGTAGTAGAAGTGAAGATATAGTTAATGTTAATTACTGGACATATTTAAAATGTATTAAACACCTTGACAACATTGTAAAGTAGATAGTTTAACTCTGCGTTGTCAGACAAGTGGCAAGAGAGCCAAATATCACCGTTAGTTGTAAAGTAAGTGTTTATAGCAACGATCTAGTACATTTAAACTGTTCTTGGCGAACAATAAAAAATCTGTGCAGTACGAGCCAGCTCCCTGAGCTTCAAATTGTCACTTCCTTATCCATTAAATATAGCGCCCAAACCAGTACGTGAGAGAGCTTAATAACACCTTTAGGTATATAGAAAATTATATTAGCCATCATTCTAATGCATTTAATATGTACTAATACATCAAGAATTACTACTGGAGTATTAATCAGCTTAATCAGCGCCGAAGCGCGTGGCCGTAGATCTGCAACTGGGCCACATGCGTTTGTAAGTGAAGATATAGTTAATGTTAATTACTGGACATATTTAAAATGTATTAAACACCTTGACAACATTGTAAAGTAGATAGTTTAACTCTGCGTTGTCAGACAAGTGGCGAGAGCGCCAAATATCACCGTTAGTTGTAAAGTAAGTGTTTATAGCAACGATCTAGTACATTTAAACTGTTCTTGGCGAACCATAAAAAATCTGTGTAGTACGAGCCAGCTCCCTGAGCTTCAAATTGTCACTTCCTTATCCATTATATAGTGCGCCCAAATCAGTATGTGAGAGAGCTTAATAACACCTTTAGCTATATAGAAAGTTATATTAGCCATCATTCTAATGCATTTAATATGTAGTAATACGGCAAGAATTACTACCTACTGGAGTATTAACCAGCGCCGAAGTCAGTGGGCGTAGATCTGCAACAGGGCCAAACGCGTTTGTAACGTAGTAGAAGTGAAGATATAGTTAATGTTAATTACTGGACATATTTAAAATGTATTAAACACCTTGACAACATTGTAAAGTAGATAGTTTAACTCTGCGTTGTCAGACAAGTGGTGAGAGCGCCAAATATCACCGTTAGTTGTAAAGTAAGTGTTTATAGCAACGATCTAGTACATTTAAACTGTTCTTGGCGAACCATAAAAAATTGTGCAGTACGAGCCAGCTCCCTGAGCTTCAAATTGTCACTTCCTTATCCATTAAATATAGCGCCCAAACCAGTACGTGAGAGAGCTTAATAACACCTTTAGGTATATAGAAAATTATATTAGCCATCATTCTAATGCATTTAATTTGAACTAATACATCTAGAATTATTACTGGAGTATTAATCAGCTCAATCAACGCCGAAGCGCGTGGCCGTAGATCTGCAACTGGGCCACCGGCGTTTGTAACGTAGTAGAAGTGAAGATATAGTTAATGTTAATTACTGGACATATTAATTGTATTAAACACCTTGACAACATTGTAAAGTAGATAGTTTAACTCTGCGTTGTCAGACAAGTGGCGAGAGCGCCATATATCACCGTTAGTTGTAAAGTAAGTGTTTATAGCAACGATCTAGTACATTTAAACTGTTCTTGGCGAACCATAAAAAATTGTGCAGTACGAGCCAGCTCCCTGAGCTTCAAATCGTCACTTCCTTATCCATTATACAGTGCGCCCAAACCAGTACGTGAGAGAGCTTAATAACACCTTTAGGTATATAGAAAATTATATTAGCCATCATTCTAATGCATTTAATATGAACTAATACATCTAGAATTATTACTGGAGTATTAATCAGCTCAATCTACGCCGAAGCGCGTGGCCGTAGATCTGCAACTGGGCCACAGGCGTTTGTAACGTAGTAGAAGTGAAGATATGGTTAATGTTAATTACTGGACATATTTAAAATGTATTAAACACCTTGACAACATTGTAAAGTAGATAGTTTAACTCTGCGTTGTCAGCCAAGGGGCGAGAGAGCCAAATATCACCGTTAGTTGTAAAGTAAGTGTTTATAGCAACGATCTAGTACATTTAAACTGTTCTTGGCGAACAATAAAAAATCTGTGCAGTACAAGCCAGCTCCCTGAGCTTCAAATCGTCACTTCCTTATCCATTATGCAGTGCGCCCAAACCAGTACGTGAGAGAGCTTAATAACACCTTTAGGTATATAGAAAATTATATTAGCCATTATTCTAATGCATTTAATATGAACTAATACATCTAGAATTATTACTGCAGTATTAATCAGCTCAATCTACGCCGAAGCGCGTGGCCGTAGATCTGCAACTGGGCCACAGGCGTTTGTAACGTAGTAGAAGTGAAGATATAGTTAATGTTAATTACTGGACATATTTAAAATGTATTAAACACCTTGACAACATTGTAAAGTACATAATTTAACTCTGCGTTGTCAGCCAAGGGGCGAGAGAGCCAAATATCACCGTTAGTTGTAAAGTAAGTGTTTATAGCAACGATCTAGTACATTTAAACTGTTATTGGCGAACAATAAAAAATCTGTGCAGTACGAGCCAGCTCCCTGAGCTTCAAATCGTCACTTCCTTATCCATTATACAGTGCGCCCAAACCAGTACGTGAGAGAGCTTAATAACACGTTTAGGTGTATAGAAAATTATATTAGCCATCATTCTAATGCATTTAATATGAACTAATACATCTAGAATTATTACTGGAGTATTAATCAGCTCAATCTACGCCGAAGCGCGTGGCCGTAGATCTGCAACTGGGCCACATGCGTTTGTAACGTAGTAGAAGTGAAGATATAGTTAATGTTAATTACTGGACATATTTAAAATGTATTAAACACCTTGACAACATTGTAAAGTAGATAGTTTAACTCTGCGTTGTCAGACAAGTGGCGAGAGAGCCAAATATCACCGTTAGTTGTAAAGTAAGTGTTTATAGCAACGATCTAGTACATTTGAACTGTTCTTGGCGAACCATAAAAAATCTGTGCAGTACGAGCCAGCTCCCTGAGCTTCAAATTGTCACTTCCTTATCCATTAAATATAGCGCCCAAACCAGTACGTGAGAGAGCTTAATAACACCTTTAGGTATATAGAAAATTATATTAGCCATCATTCTAATGCATTTAATATGAACTAATACATCTAGAATTATTACTGGAGTATTAATCAGCTCAATCAGCGCCGAAGCGCGTGTCCGTAGATCTGCAACTGGGCCACCGGCGTTTGTAACGTAGTAGAAGTGAAGATATAGTTAATGTTAATTACTGGACATATTTAAAATGTATTAAACACCTTGACAACATTGTAAAGTACATAGTTTAACTCTGCGTTGTCAGCCAAGGGGCGAGAGAGCCAAATATCACCGTTAGTTGTAAAGTAAGTGTTTATAGCAACGATCTAGTACATTTAAACTGTTCTTGGCGAACAATAAAAAATCTGTGCAGTACGAGCCAGCTCCCTGAGCTTCAAAACGTCACTTCCTTATCCATTATACAGTGCGCCCAAACCAGTACGTGAGAGAGCTTAATAACACGTTTAGGTGTATAGAAAATTATATTAGCCATCATTCTAATGCATTTAATATGAACTAATACATCTAGAATTATTACTGGAGTATTAATCAGCTCAATCTACGCCGACGCGCGTGGCCGTAGATCTGCAACTGGGCCACATGCGTTTGTAACGTAGTAGAAGTGAAGATATAGTTAATGTTAATTACTGGACATATTTAAAATGTATTAAACACCTTGACAACATTGTAAAGTAGATAGTTTAACTCTGCGTTGTCAGACAAGTGGCGAGAGAGCCAAATATCACCGTTAGTTGTAAAGTAAGTGTTTATAGCAACGATCTAGTACATTTGAACTGATCTTGGCGAACCATAAAAAATCTGTGCAGTACGAGTCAGCTCCCTGAGCTTCAAATTGTCACTTCCTTATCCATTAAATATAGCGCCCAAACCAGTACGTGAGAGAGCTTAATAACACCTTTAGGTATATAGAAAATTATATTAGCCATCATTCTAATGCATTTAATATGTACTAATACATCAAGAATTACTACTGGAGTATTAATCAGCTTAATCAGCGCCGAAGCGCGTGGCCGTAGATCTGCAACTGGGCCACATGCGTTTGTAAGTGAAGATATAGTTAATGTTATTTACTGGACATATTTAAAATGTATTAAACACCTTGACAACATTGTAAAGTTGATAGTTTAACTCTGCGTTGTCAGCCAAGGGGCGAGAGAGCCAAATATCACCGTTAGTTGTAAAGTAAGTGTTTATAGCAACGATCTAGTACATTTAAACTGTTCTTGGCGAACAATAAAAAATCTGTGCAGTACGAGCCAGCTCCCTGAGCTTCAAATTGTCACTTCCTTATCCATTATATAGTGCGCCCAAATCAGTATGTGAGAGAGCTTAATAACACCTTTAGCTATATAGAAAGTTATATTAGCCATCATTCTAATGCATTTAATATGTACTAATACAGCAAGAATTACTACCTACTGGAGTATTAACCAGCGCCGAAGTCAGTGGGCGTAGATCTGCAACAGGGCCAAACGCGTTTGTAACGTAGTAGAAGTGAAGATATAGTTAATGTTAATTACTGGACATATTTAAAATGTATTAAACACCTTGACAACATTGTAAAGTAGATAGTTTAACTCTGCGTTGTCAGACAAGTGGCAAGAGAGCCAAATATCACCGTTAGTTGTAAAGTAAGTGTTTATAGCAACGATCTAGTACATTTAAACTGTTCTTGGCGAACAATAAAAAATCTGTGCAGTACGAGCCAGCTCCCTGAGCTTCAAATTGTCACTTCCTTATCCATTATATAGTGCGCCCAAATCAGTATGTGAGAGAGCTTAATAACACCTTTAGCTATATAGAAAGTTATATTAGCCATCATTCTAATGCATTTAATATGTACTAATACATCAAGAATTACTACTGGAATATTAATCAGCTCAATCAGCGCCGAAGCGCGTGTCCGTAGATCTGCAACTGGGCCACCGGCGTTTGTAACGTAGTAGAAGTGAAGATATAGTTAATGTTAATTACTGGACATATTTAAAATGTATTAAACACCTTGACAACATTGTAAAGTAGATAGTTTAACTCTGCGTTGTCAGACAAGTGGCGAGAGCGCCAAATATCACCGTTAGTTGTAAAGTAAGTGTTTATAGCAACGATCTAGTACATTTAAACTGTTCTTGGCGAACCATAAAAAATTGTGCAGAACGAGCCAGCTCCCTGAGCTTCAAATTGTCACTTCCTTATCCATTAAATATAGCGCCCAAACCAGTACGTGAGAGAGCTTAATAACACCTTTAGGTATATAGAAAATTATATTAGCCATCATTCTAATGCATTTAATATGAACTAATACATCTATAATTATTACTGGAGTATTAATCAGCTCAATCAACGCCGAAGCGCGTGGCCGTAGATCTGCAACTGGGCCACATGCGTTTGTAACGTAGTAGAAGTGAAGATATAGTTAATGTTAATTACTGGACATATTTAAAATGTATTAAACACCTTGACAACATAGTAAAGTAGATAGTTTAACTCTGCGTTGTCAGACAAGTGGCGAGAGAGCCAAATATCACCGTTAGTTGTAAAGTAAGTGTTTATAGCAACGATCTAGTACATTTAAACTGTTCTTGGCGAACAATAAAAAATCTGTGCAGTACGAGCCAGCTCCCTGAGCTTCAAATTGTCACTTCCTTATCCATTATATAGTGCGCCCAAATCAGTATGTGAGAGAGCTTAATAACACCTTTAGGTATATAGAAAATTATATTAGCCATCATTCTAATGCATTTAATATGTACTAATACATCAAGAATTACTACTGGAATATTAATCAGCTCAATCAGCGCCGAAGCGCGTGTCCGTAGATCTGCAACTGGGCCACCGGCGTTTGTAACGTAGTAGAAGTGAAGATATAGTTAATGTTAATTACTGGACATATTTAAAATGTATTAAACACCTTGACAACATTGTAAAGTAGATAGTTTAACTCTGCGTTGTCAGCCAAGGGGCGAGAGAGCCAAATATCACCGTTAGTTGTAAAGTAAGTGTTTATAGCAACGATCTAGTACATTTAAACTGTTCTTGGCGAACAATAAAAAATCTGTGCAGTACGAGCCAGCTCCCTGAGCTTCAAATCGTCACTTCCTTATCCATTATACAGTGCGCCCAAACCAGTACGTGAGAGAGCTTAATAACACCTTTAGGTATATAGAAAATTATATTAGCCATCATTCTAATACATTTAATATGAACTAATACATCTAGAATTATTACTGGAGTATTAATCAGCTCAATCTACGCCGAAGCGCGTGGCCGTAGATCTGCAACTGGGCCACATGCGTTTGTAACGTAGTAGAAGTGAAGATATAGTTAATGTTAATTACTGGACATATTTAAAATGTATTAAACACCTTGACAACATTGTAAAGGAGATAGTTTAACTCTGCGTTGTCAGCCAAGGGGCGAGAGAGCCAAACATCACCGTTAGTTGTAAAGTAAGTGTTTATAGCAACGATCTAGTACATTTAAACTGTTCTTGGCGAACAATAAAAAATCTGTGCAGTACGAGCCAGCTCCCTGAGCTTCAAATCGTCACTTCCTTATCCATTATACAGTGCGCCCAAACCAGTACGTGAGAGAGCTTAATAACACCTTTAGGTATATAGAAAATTATATTAGCCATCATTCTAATGCATTTAATATGAACTAATACATCTAGAATTATTACTGGAGTATTAATCAGCTCAATCTACGCCGAAGCGCGTGGCCGTAGATCTGCAACTGGGCCACAGGCGTTTGTAACGTAGTAGAAGTGAATATATAGTTAATGTTAATTACTGGACATATTTAAAATGTATTAAACACCTTGACAACATTGTAAAGTAGATAGTTTAACTCTGCGTTGTCAGCCAAGGGGCGAGAGAGCCAAATATCACCGTTAGTTGTAAAGTAAGTGTTTATAGCAACGATCTAGTACATTTAAACTGTTCTTGGCGAACAATAAAAAATCTGTGCAGTACGAGCCAGCTCCCTGAGCTTCAAATCGTCACTTCCTTATCCATTATACAGTGCGCCCAAACCAGTACGTGAGAGAGCTTAATAACACCTTTAGGTATATAGAAAATTATATTAGCCATCATTCTAATGCATTTAATATGAACTAATACATCTAGAATTATTACTGGAGTATTAATCAGCTCAATCTACGCCGAAGCGCGTGGCCGTAGATCTGCAACTGGGCCACAGGCGTTTGTAACGTAGTAGAAGTGAAGATATAGTTAATGTTAATTACTGGACATATTTAAAATGTATTAAACACCTTGACAACAATGTAAAGTAGATAGTTTAACTCTGCGTTGTCAGGGCGAGAGAGCCAAATATCACCGTTAGTTGTAAAGTAAGTGTTTATAGCAACGATCTAGTACATTTGAACTGTTCTTGGCGAACCATAAAAAATCTGTGCAGTACGAGCCAGCTCCCTGAGCTTCAAATTGTCACTTCCTTATCCATTAAATATAGCGCCCAAACCAGTACGTGAGAGAGCTTAATAACACCTTTAGGTATATAGAAAATTATATTAGCCATCATTCTAATGCATTTAATATGTACTAATACATCAAGAATTACTACTGGAGTATTAATCAGCTTAATCAGCGCCGAAGCGCGTGGCCGTAGATCTGCAACTGGGCCACATGCGTTTGTAAGTGAAGATATAGTTAATGTTAATTACTGGACATATTTAAAATGTATTAAACACCTTGACAACATTGTAAAGTAGATAGTTTAACTCTGCGTTGTCAGACAAGTGGCGAGAGCGCCAAATATCACCGTTAGTTGTAAAGTAAGTGTTTATAGCAACGTTCTAGTACATTTAAACTGTTCTTGGCGAACCATAAAAAATCTGTGCAGTACGAGCCAGCTCCCTGAGCTTCAAATTGTCACTTCCTTATCCATTATATAGTGCGCCCAAATCAGTATGTGAGAGAGCTTAATAACACCTTTAGCTATATAGAAAGTTAAATTAGCCATCATTCTAATGCATTTAATATGTACTAATACAGCAAGAATTACTACCTACTGGAGTATTAACCAGCGCCGAAGTCAGTGGGCGTAGATCTGCAACAGGGCCAAACGCGTATGTAACGTAGTAAAAGTGAAGATATAGTTAATGTTAATTACTGGACATATTTAAAATGTATTAAACAACTTGACAACATTGTAAAGTAGATAGTTTAACTCTGCGTTGTCAGACAAGTGGCGAGAGCGCCAAATATCACCGTTAGTTGTAAAGTAAGTGTTTATAGCAACGATCTAGTACATTTAAACTGTTCTTGGCGAACAATAAAAAATCTGTGCAGTACGAGCCAGCTCCCTGAGCTTCAAATTGTCACTTCCTTATCCATTAAATATAGCGCCCAAACCAGTACGTGAGAGAGCTTAATAACACCTTTAGGTATATAGAAAATTATATTAGCCATCATTCTAATGCATTTAATATGAACTAATACATCTAGAATTATTACTGGAGTATTAATCAGCTCAATCAACGCCGAAGCGCGTGGCCGTAGATCTGCAACTGGGCCACATGCGTTTGTAACGTAGTAGAAGTGAAGATATAGTTAATGTTAATTACTGGACATATTTAAAATGTATTAAACACCTTGACAACATTGTAAAGTAGATAGTTTAGCTCTGCGTTGTCAGACAAGTGGCGAGAGAGCCAAATATCACCGTTAGTTGTAAAGTAAGTGTTTATAGCAACGATCTAGTACATTTAAACTGTTCTTGGCGAACAATAAAAAATCTGTGCAGTACGAGCCAGCTCCCTGAGCTTCAAATTGTCACATCCTTATCCATTATATAGTGCGCCCAAATCAGTATGTTAGAGAGCTTAATAACACCTTTAGGTATATAAAAAATTATATTAGCCATCATTCTAATGCATTTAATATGTACTAATACATCAAGAATTACTACTGGAATATTAATCAGCTCAATCAGCGCCGAAGCGCGTGGCCGTAGATCTGCAACTGGGCCACCGGCGTTTGTAACGTAGTAGAAGTGAAGATATAGTTAATGTTAACTACTGGACATATTTAAAATGTATTAACCACCTTGACAACATTGTAAAGTAGATAGTTTAACTCTGCGTTGTCAGCCAAGGGGCGAGAGAGCCAAATATCACCGTTAGTTGTAAAGTAAGTGTTTATAGCAACGATCTAGTACATTTAAACTGGTCTTGGCGAACAATAAAAAATCTGTGCAGTACGAGCCAGCTCCCTGAGCTTCAAATCGTCACTTTCTTATCCATTATATAGTGCGCCCAAACCAGTACGTGAGAGAGCTTAATAACACCTTTAGGTATATAGAAAATTATATTAGCCATCATTCTAATGCATTTAATATGAACTAATACATCTAGAATTATTACTGGAGTATTAATCAGCTCAATCAACGCCGAAGCGCGTGGCCGTAGATCTGCAACTGGGACACAGGCGTTTGTAACGTAGTAAAAGTGAAGATATAGTTAATGTTAATTACTGGACATATTTAAAATGTATTAAACACCTTGACAACATTGTAAAGTTGATAGTTTAACTCTGCGTTGTCAGCCAAGGGGCGAGAGAGCCAAATATCACCGTTAGTTGTAAAGTAAGTGTTTATAGCAACGATCTAGTACATTTAAACTGTTCTTGGCGAACAATAAAAAATCTGTGCAGTACGAGCCAGCTCCCTGAGCTTCAAATTGTCACTTCCTTATCCATTATATAGTGCGCCCAAATCAGTATGTGAGAGAGCTTAATAACACCTTTAGCTATATAGAAAGTTATATTAGCCATCATTCTAATGCATTTAATATGTACTAATACAGCAAGAATTACTACCTACTGGAGTATTAACCAGCGCCGAAGTCAGTGGGCGTAGATCTGCAACAGGGCCAAACGCGTTTGTAACGTAGTAGAAGTGAAGATATAGTTAATGTTAATTACTGGACATATTTAAAATGTATTAAACACCTTGACAACATTGTAAAGTAGATAGTTTAACTCTGCGTTGTCAGACAAGTGGCGAGAGCGCCAAATATCACCGTTAGTTGTAAAGTAAGTGTTTATAGCAACGATCTAGTACATTTAAACTGTTCTTGGCGAACCATAAAAAATCTGTGCAGTACGAGCCAGCTCCCTGAGCTTCAAATTGTCACTTCCTTATCCATTATATAGTGCGCCCAAATCAGTATGTGAGAGAGCTTAATAACACCTTTAGCTATATAGAAAGTTATATTAGCCATCATTCTAATGCATTTAATATGTACTAATACAGCAAGAATTACTACCTACTGGAGTATTAACCAGCGCCGAAGTCAGTGGGCGTAGATCTGCAACAGGGCCAAACGCGTTTGTAACGTAGTAGAAGTGAAGATATAGTTAATGTTAATTACTGGACATATTTAAAATGTATTAAACACCTTGACAACATTGTAAAGTAGATAGTTTAACTCTGCGTTGTCAGACAAGTGGCGAGAGAGCCAAATATCACCGTTAGTTGTAAAGTAAGTGGTTATAGCAACGATCTAGTACATTTAAACTGTTCTTGGCGAACAATAAAAAATCTGTGCAGTACGAGCCAGCTCCCTGAGCTTCAAATCGTCACTTTTTTATCCATTATACAGTGCGCCCAAACCAGTACGAGAGAGAGCTTAATAACACCTTTAGGTATATAGAAAATTATATTAGCCATCATTCTAATGCATTTAATATGAACTAATACAACTAGAATTATTACTGGAGTATTAATCAGCTCAATCAACGCCGAAGCGCGTGGCCGTAGATCTGCAACTGGGCCACAGGCGTTTGTAACGTAGTAGAAGTGAAGATATAGTTAATGTTAATTACTGGACATATTTAAAATGTATTAAACACCTTGACAACATTGTAAAGTTGATAGTTTAACTCTGCGTTGTCAGCCAAGGGGCGAGAGAGCCAAATATCACCGTTAGTTGTAAAGTAAGTGTTTATAGCAACGATCTAGTACATTTAAACTGTTCTTGGCGAACAATAAAAAATCTGTGCAGTACGAGCCAGCTCCCTGAGCTTCAAATTGTCACTTCCTTATCCATTATATAGTGCGCCCAAATCAGTATGTGAGAGAGCTTAATAACACCTTTAGCTATATAGAAAGTTATATTAGCCATCATTCTAATGCATTTAATATGTACTAATACAGCAAGAATTACTACCTACAGGAGTATTAACCAGCGCCGAAGTCAGTGGGCGTAGATCTGCAACAGGTCCAAACGCGTTTGTAACGTAGTAGAAGTGAAGATATAGTTAATGTTAAATACTGGACATATTTAAAATGTATTAAACACCTTGACAACATTGTAAAGTAGATAGTTTAACTCTGCGTTGTCAGACAAGTGACGAGAGAGCCAAATATCACCGTTAGTTGTAAAGTAAGTGTTTATAGCAACGATCTAGTACATTTAAACTGTTCTTGGCGAACAATAAAAAATCTGTGCAGTACGAGCCAGCTCCCTGAGCTTCAAATTGTCACTTCCTTATCCATTATATAGTGCGCCCAAATCAGTATGTGAGAGAGCTTAATAACACCTTTAGGTATATAGAAAATTATATTAGCCATCATTCTAATGCATTTAATATGTACTAATACATCAAGAATTACTACTGGAATATTAATCAGCTCATTCAGCGCCGAAGCGCGTGGCCGTAGATCTGCAACTGGGCCACCGGCGTTTGTAACGTAGTAGAAGTGAAGATATAGTTAATGTTAATTACTGGACATATTTAAAATATATTAAACACCTTGACAACATTGTAAAGTTGATAGTTTAACTCTGCGTTGTCAGCCAAGGGGCGAGAGAGCCAAATATCACCGTTAGTTGTAAAGTAAGTGTTTATAGCAACGATCTAGTACATTTAAACTGTTCTTGGCGAACAATAAAAAATCTGTGCAGTACGAGCCAGCTCCCTGAGCTTCAAATCGTCACTTCCTTATCCATTATACAGTGCGCCCAAACCAGTACGTGAGAGAGCTTAATAACACCTTTACGTATATAGAAAATTATATTAGCCATCATTCTAATGCATTTAATATGAACTAATACATCTAGAATTATTACTGGAGTATTAATCAGCTCAATCTACGCCGAAGCGCGTGGCCGTAGATCTGCAACTGGGCCACAGGCGTTTGTAACGTAGTAGAAGTGAAGATATAGTTAATGTTAATTACTGGACATATTTAAAATGTATTAAACACCTTGACAACATTGTAAAGTAGATAGTTTAACTCTGCGTTGCCAGACAAGTGGCGAGAGAGCCAAATATCACCGTTAGTTGTAAAGTAAGTGTTTATAGCAACGATCTAGTACATTTAAACTGTTCTTGGCGAACAATAAAAAATCTGTGCAGTACGAGCCAGCTCCCTGAGCTTCAAATTGTCACTTCCTTATTCAAATCAGTATGTGAGAGAGCTTAATAACACATTTAGCTATATAGAAAGTATATTAGCCATCATTCTAATGCATTTAATATGTACTAATACAGCAAGAATTACTACCTACTGGAGTATTAACCAGCGCCGAAGTCAGTGGGCGTAGATCTGCAACAGGGCCAAACGCGTTTGTAACGTAGTAGAAGTGAAGATATAGTTAATGTTAATTACTGGACATATTTAAAATGTATTAAACACCTTGACAACATTGTAAAGTAGATAGTTTAACTCTGCGTTGTCAGACAAGTGGCGAGAGAGCCAAATATCACCGTTAGTTGTAAAGTAAGTGTTTATAGCAACGATCTAGTACATTTAAACTGTTCTTGGCGAACAATAAAAAATCTGTGCAGTACGAGCCAGCTCCCTGAGCTTCAAATTGTCACTTCCTTATCCATTATATAGTGCGCCCAAATCAGTATGTGAGAGAGCTTAATAACACCTTTAGGTATATAGAAAATTATATTAGCCATCATTCTAATGCATTTAATATGTACTAATACATCAAGAATTACTACTGGAATATTAATCAGCTCAATCAGCGCCGAAGCGCGTGGCCGTAGATCTACAACTGGGCCACCGGCGTTTGTAACGTAGTAGAAGTGAAGATATAGTTAATGTTAATTACTGGACATATTTAAAATGTATTAAACACCTTGACAACATTGTAAAGTAGATAGTTTAACTCTGCGTTGTCAGCCAAGGGGCGAGAGAGCCAAATATCACCGTTAGTTGTAAAGTAAGTGTTTATAGCAACGATCTAGTACATTTAAACTGTTCTTGGCGAACAATAAAAAATCTGTGCAGTACGAGCCAGCTCCCTGAGCTTCAAATTGTCATTTCCTTATCCATTATATAGTGCGCCCAAATCAGTATGTGAGAGAGCTTAATAACACCTTTAGGCATATAGAAAATTATATTAGCCATCATTCTAATGCATTTAATATGTACTAATACATCAAGAATTACTACTGGAATATTAATCAGCTCAATCAGCGCCGAAGCGCGTGGCTGTAGATCTGCAAATGGGCCACCGACGTTTGTAACGTAGTAGAAGTGAAGATATAGTTAATGTTAATTACTGGACATATTTAAAATGTATTAAACACCTTGACAACATTGTAAAGTAGATAGTTTAACTCTGCGTTGTCAGCCAAGGGGTGAGAGAGCCAAATATCACCGTTAGTTGTAAAGTAAGTGTTTATAGCAACGATCTAGTACATTTAAACTGTTCTTGGCGAACAATAAAAAATCTGTGCAGTACGAGCCAGCTCCCTGAGCTTCAAATCGTCACTTCCTTATCCATTATACAGTGCGCCCAAACCAGTACGTGAGAGAGCTTAATAACACCTTTAGGTATATAGAAAATTATATTAGCCATCATTCTAATGCATTTAATATGAACTAATACATCTAGAATTATTACTGGAGTATTAATCAGCTCAATCTACGCCGAAGCGCGTGGCCGTAGATCTGTAACTGGGCCACAGGCGTTTGTAACGTTGTAGAAGTGAAGATATAGTTAATGTTAATTACTGGACATATTTAAAATGTATTAAACACCTTGACAACATTGTAAAGTAGATAGTTTAACTCTGCGTTGTCAGACAAGTGGCGAGAGAGCCAAATATCACCGTTAGTTGTAAAGTAAGTGTTTATAGCAACGATCTAGTACATTTGAACTGTTCTTGGCGAACCATAAAAAATCTGTGCAGTACGAGCCAGCTCCCTGAGCTTCAAATTGTCACTTCCTTATCCATTAAATATAGCGCACAAACCAGTACGTGAGAGAGCTTAATAACACCTTTAGGTATATAGAAAATTATATTAGCCATCATTCTAATGCATTTAATATGAACTAATACATCTAGAATTATTACTGGAGTATTAATCAGCTCAATCAACGCCGAAGCGCGTGGCCGTAGATCTGCAACTGGGCCACATGCGTTTGTAACGTAGTAGAAGTGAAGATATAGTTAATGTTAATTACTGGACATATTTAAAATGTATTAAACACCTTGACAACATTGTAAAGTAGATAGTTTAACTCTGCGTTGTCAGGCAAGTGGCGAGAGAGCCAAATATCACCGTTAGTTGTAAAGTAAGTGTTTATAGCAACGATCTAGTACATTTAAACTGTTCTTGGCGAACAATAAAAAATCTGTGCAGTACGAGCCAGCTCCCTGAGCTTCAAATTGTCACTTCCTTATCCATTATATAGTGCGCCCAAATCAGTATGTGAGAGAGCTTAATAACACCTTTAGGTATATAGAAAATTATATTAGCCATCATTCTAATGCATTTAATATGTACTAATACATCAAGAATTACTACTGGAATATTAATCAGCTCAATCAGCGCCGAAGCGCGTGTCCGTAGATCTGCAACTGGGCCACCGGCGTTTGTAACGTAGTAGAAGTGAAGATATAGTTAATGTTAATTACTGGACATATTTAAAATGTATTAAACACCTTGACAACATTGTAAAGTATATAGTTTAACTCTGCGTTGTCAGCCAAGGGGCGAGAGAGCCAAATATCACCGTTAGTTGTAAAGTAAGTGTTTATAGCAACGATCTAGTACATTTAAACTGTTCTTGGCGAACAATAAAAAATCTGTGCAGTACGAGCCAGCTCCCTGAGCTTCAAATTGTCACTTCCTTATCCATTATATAGTGCGCCCAAATCAGTAAGTGAGAGAGCTTAATAACACCTTTAGGTATATAGAAAATTATATTAGCCATCATTCTAATGCATTTAATATGTAATAATACATCAAGAATTACTACTGGAGTATTAATCAGCTCAATCAGCGCCGAAGCTCGTGGCCGTAGATCTGCAACAAGGCCAAACGCGTTTGTAACGCAGTAGAAGTGAAGATATAGTTAATGTTAATTACTGGACATATTTAAAATGTATTAATCACATTGACAACATTGTAAAGTAGATAGTTTAACTCTGCGTTGTCAGCCAAGGGGCGAGAGAGCCAAATACCACCGTTAGTTGTAAAGTAAGTCTTTATAGCAACGAACTAGTACCTTTAAACTGTTCTTGGCGAACAATAAAAAATCTGTGCAGTACGAGCCAGCTCCCTGAGCTTCAAATTGTCACTTCCTTATCCATTATATAGTGCGCCCAAATCAGTAAGTGAGAGAGCTTAATAACACCTTTAGGTATATAGAAAATTATATTAGCCATCATTCTAATGCATCTAATATGTACTAATACATCAAGAATTACTACTGGAGTATTAATTAGCTCAATCAGCGCCGAAGCGCGTGGCCGTAGATCTGCAACAGGACCAAACGCGTTTGTAACGTAGTAGAAGTGAATATATAGTTAATGTTAATTACTGGACATATTTAAAATGTATTAAACACCTTGACAACATTGTAAAGTAGATAGTTTAACTCTGCGTTGTCAGCCAAGGGGCGAGAGAGCCAAATACCACCGTTAGTTGTATAGTAAGTGTTTATAGCAACGAACTACTACCTTTAAACTGTTCTTGGCGAACAATAAAAAATCTGTGCAGTACGAGCCAGCTCCCTGGGCTTCAAATTGTCACTTCCTTATCCTTTATATAGTGCGCCCAAATCAGTATGTGAGAGAGCTTAATAACTCCTTTAGGTATATAGAAAATTATATTAGCCATCATTCTAATGCATTTAATATGTACTAATACATCAAGAATTACTACTGGAGTATTAATCAGCGCCGAAGCTCGTGGCCGTAGATCTGCAACAAGGCCAAACGCGTTTGTAACGTAGTAGAAGTGAAGATATAGTTAATGTTAATTACTGGACATATTTAAAATGTATTAAACACCTTGACAACATTGTAAAGTAGATAGTTTAACTCTGCGTTGTCAGACAAGTGGCGACAGAGCCAAATATCACCGTTAGTTGTAAAGTAAGTGTTTATAGCAACGATCTAGTACATTTAAACTGTTCTTGTCGAACAATAAAAAATCTGTGCAGTACGAGCCAGATCCCTGAGCTTCAAATTGTCACTTCCTTATCCATTATATAGTTCGCCCAAACCAGTATGTGAGAGAGCTTAATAACACCTTTAGCTATATAGAAAATTATATTAGCCATCATTCTAATGCATTTAATTTGTACTAATACAGCCAGAATTACTACCTACTGGAGTATTAATCAGCGCCGAAGTCAGTGGGCGTAGATCTACAACAGGGCCAAACGCGTTTGTAACGTAGTAGAAGTGAAGATATAGTTAATGTTAATTACTGGACATATTTAAAATGTATTAAACAATTTGACAACATTGTATAGTAGATAGTTTAACTCTGCGTTGTCAGCCAAGGGGCGAGAGAACCAAATATCACCGTTAGTTGTAAAGTAAGTGTTTATAGCAACGATCTAGTACTTTTAAACTGTTCTTGGCGAACCATAAAAAATCTGTGCAGTACGAGCCAGCTCCCTGAGCTTCAAATTGTCACTTCCTTATCCAGTATATAGTGCGCCAAAACCAGTATGTGAGAGAGCTTAATAACACCTTTAGCTATATAGAAAATTATATTAGCCATCATTCTAATGCATTTAATATGTACTAATACAGCAAGAATTACTACTAGAGTATTAATCAGCTCAATCAGCGCCGAAGCGCGTGGCCGTAGATCTGCAACAGAACCAAACGTGTTTGTAACGTAGTAGAAGTGAAGATATAGTTAATGTTAATTACTGGACATATTTAAAATGTATTAAACACCTTGACAACATTGTAAAGTAGATTGTTTAACTTTGCGTTATCAGCTAAGGGGCGAGAGAGCCAAATATCACCGTTAGTTGTAAAGTAAGTGTTTATAGCAACGATCTAGTACATTTAAACTGTTCTTGGCGAACAATAAAAAATCTGTGCAGTACGAGCCAGCTCCCTGAGCTTCAAATTGTCACTTCCTTATCCATTATATAGTGCGCCCAAACCAGTATGTGAGAGAGCTTAATAACACATTAGCTATATAGAAAATTATATTAGCCATCATTCTAATGCATTTAATATGTACTAATACAGCAAGAATTACTATCTACTGGAGTATTAATCAGCGCCGAAGTCAGTGGGCGTAGATCTGCAACAGGGCCAAACGCGTTTGTAACGTAGTAGAAGTGAAGATATAGTTAATGTTAATTACTGGACATATTTAAAATGTATTAAACACCTTGACAACATTGTAAAGTAGATAGTTTAACTCTGCGTTGTCAGACAAGTGGCGAGAGAACCAAATATCACCGTTAGTTGTAAAGTAAGTGTTTATAGCAACGATCTAGTACTTTTAAACTGTTCTTGGCGAAAAATACTAATCTGTGCAGTACGAGCCAGCTCCCTGAGCTTCAAATTGTCACTTCCTTATCCATTATATAGTGCGCCCAAACCAGTATGTGAGAGAGCTTAATAACACCTTTAGCTATATAGAAAATTATATTAGCCATCATTCTAATGCATTTAATATGTACTAATACAGCAAGAATTACTGCCTACTGGAGTATTAATCAGCGCCGAAGTCAGTGGGCGTAGATCTGCAACAGGGCCAAACGCGTTTGTAACGTAGTAGAAGTGAAGATATAGTTAATGTTAATTACTGGACATATTTAAAATGTATTAAACACCTTGACAACATTGTAAAGTAGATAGTTTAACTCTGCGTTGTCAGCCAAGGGGCGAGAGAGCCAAACATCACCGTTAGTTGTAAAGTAAGTGTTTATAGCAACGAACTACTACTACCTTTAAACTGTTCTTGGCGAACAATAAAAAATCTGTGCAGTACGAGCCAGCTCCCTGGGCATCAAATTGTCACTTCCATATCCATTATATAGTGCGCCCAAATCAGTATGTGAGAGAGCTTAATAACACCTTTAGGCATATAGAAAATTATATTAGCCATCATTCTAATGCATTTAATATGTACTAATACATCAAGAATTACTACTGGAATATTAATCAGCTCAATCAGCGCCGAAGCGCGTGGCTGTAGATCTGCAAATGGGCCACCGACGTTTGTAACGTAGTAGAAGTGAAGATATAGTTAATGTTAATTACTGGACATATTTAAAATGTATTAAACACCTTGACAACATTGTAAAGTAGATAGTTTAACTCTGCGTTGTCAGCCAAGGGGTGAGAGAGCCAAATATCACCGTTAGTTGTAAAGTAAGTGTTTATAGCAACGATCTAGTACATTTAAACTGTTCTTGGCGAACAATAAAAAATCTGTGCAGTACGAGCCAGCTCCCTGAGCTTCAAATCGTCACTTCCTTATCCATTATACAGTCCGCCCAAACCAGTACGTGAGAGAGCTTAATAACACCTTTAGGTATATAGAAAATTATATTAGCCATCATTCTAATGCATTTAATATGAACTAATACATCTAGAATTATTACTGGAGTATTAATCAGCTCAATCAGCGCCGAAGCGCGTGGCCGTAGATCTGCAACAGGGCCAAACGCGTTTGTAACGTAGTAGAAGTGAAGATATAGTTAATGTTAATTACTGGACATATTTAAAATGTATTAAACACCTTGACAACATTGTAAAGTAGATAGTTTAACTCTGCGTTATCAGCTAAGGGGCGAGAGAGCCAAATATCACCGTTAGTTGTAAAGTAAGTGTTTATAGCAACGAACTACTACTACCTTTAAACTGTTCTTGGCGAACAATAAAAAATCTGTGCAGTACGAGCCAGCTCCCTGGGCTTCAAATTGTCACTTCCTTATCCATTATATAGTGCTCCCAAACCAGTACGTGAGAGAGCTTAATAACACCTTTAGGTATATAGAAAATTATATTAGCCATCATTCTAATGCATTTGTTATGTACTAATACATCAAGAATTACTACTGGAGTATTAATCAGCTCAATCAGCGCCGAAGCGCGTGGCCGTAGATCTGCAACTGGGCCACAGGCGTTTGTAACGTAGTAGAAGTGAAGATATAGTTAATGTTAATTACTGGACATATTTCAAATGTATTAAACACCTTGACAACATTGTAAAGTAGATAGTTTAACTCTGCGTTGTCAGCCAAGGGGCGAGAGAGCCAAATATCACCGTTAGTTGTAAAGTAAGTGTTTATAGCAACGATCTAGTACATTTAAACTGTTCTTGGCGAACAATAAAAAATCTGTGCAGTACGAGCCAGCTCCCTGAGCTTCAAATTGTCATTTCCTTATCCATTATATAGTGCGCCCAAATCAGTATGTGAGAGAGCTTAATAACACCTTTAGGCATATAGAAAATTATATTAGCCATCATTCTAATGCATTTAATATGTACTAATACATCAAGAATTACTACTGGAATATTAATCAGCTCAATCAGCGCCGAAGCGCGTGGCTGTAGATCTGCAAATGGGCCACCGACGTTTGTAACGTAGTAGAAGTGAAGATATAGTTAATGTTAATTACTGGACATATTTAAAATGTATTAAACACCTTGACAACATTGTAAAGTAGATAGTTTAACTCTGCGTTGTCAGCCAAGGGGTGAGAGAGCCAAATATCACCGTTAGTTGTAAAGTAAGTGTTTATAGCAACGATCTAGTACATTTAAACTGTTCTTGGCGAACAATAAAAAATCTGTGCAGTACGAGCCAGCTCCCTGAGCTTCAAATCGTCACTTCCTTATCCATTATACAGTCCGCCCAAACCAGTACGTGAGAGAGCTTAATAACACCTTTAGGTATATAGAAAATTATATTAGCCATCATTCTAATGCATTTAATATGAACTAATACATCTAGAATTATTACTGGAGTATTAATCAGCTCAATCTACGCCGAAGCGCGTGGCCGTAGATCTGTAACTGGGCCACAGGCGTTTGTAACGTTGTAGAAGTGAATATATAGTTAATGTTAATTACTGGACATATTTAAAATGTATTAAACACCTTGACAACATTGTAAAGTAGATAGTTTAACTCTGCGTTGTCAGACAAGTGGCGAGAGAGCCAAATATCACCGTTAGTTGTAAAGTAAGTGTTTATAGCAACGATCTAGTACATTTGAACTGTTCTTGGCGAACCATAAAAAATCTGTGCAGTACGAGCCAGCTCCCTGAGCTTCAAATTGTCACTTCCTTATCCATTAAATATAGCGCACAAACCAGTACGTGAGAGAGCTTAATAACACCTTTAGGTATATAGAAAATTATATTAGCCATCATTCTAATGCATCTAATATGTACTAATACATCAAGAATTACTACTGGAGTATTAATTAGCTCAATCAGCGCCGAAGCGCGTGGCCGTAGATCTGCAACAGGACCAAACGCGTTTGTAACGTAGTAGAAGTGAAGATATAGTTAATGTTAATTACTGGACATATTTAAAATGTATTAAACACCTTGACAACATTGTAAAGTAGATAGTTTAACTCTGCGTTGTCAGCCAGGAAGCGAGGGAGCCAAATATCACCATTTGTTGTAAAGTAAGTGTTAATAGCAACGATCTAATGCATTTAAACTGTTCTTGGCGAACAATAAAAAATCTGTGCACTACGAGCCAGTTCCCTGATCTATAAATTGTCACAGTTGTTGCTTATTCATTATATAGTGCACCAAACCAGTATGCGAGAGAGCTTAATAACACCTTTAGGTATATAGAAAATTATATTAGCCATCATTCTAATGCATTTAATATGTACTAGTACATCAAGAATTACTACTGGAGTATTAATCAGCTCAATCAGCGCCGAAGCTCGTGGCCGTAGATCTGCAACAAGGCCAAACGCGTTTGTAACGTAGTAGAAGTGAAGATATAGTTAATGTTAATTACTGGACATATTTAAAATGTATTAAACACCTTGACAACATTGTAAAGTAGATAGTTTAACTCTGCGTTGTCAGACAAGTGGCGACAGAGCCAAATATCACCGTTAGTTGTAAAGTAAGTGTTTATAGCAACGATCTAGTACATTTAAACTGTTCTTGTCGAACAATAAAAAATCTGTGCAGTACGAGCCAGATCCCTGAGCTTCAAATTGTCACTTCCTTATCCATTATATAGTTCGCCCAAACCAGTATGTGAGAGAGCTTAATAACACCTTTAGCTATATAGAAAATTATATTAGCCATCATTCTAATGCATTTAATTTGTACTAATACAGCCAGAATTACTACCTAGTGGAGTATTAATCAGCGCCGAAGTCAGTGGGCGTAGATCTACAACAGGGCCAAACGCGTTTGTAACGTAGTAGAAGTGAAGATATAGTTAATGTTAATTACTGGACATATTTAAAATGTATTAAACAATTTGACAACATTGTATAGTAGATAGTTTAACTCTGCGTTGTCAGCCAAGGGGCGAGAGAACCAAATATCACCGTTAGTTGTAAAGTAAGTGTTTATAGCAACGATCTAGTACTTTTAAACTGTTCTTGGCGAACCATAAAAAATCTGTGCAGTACGAGCCAGCTCCCTGAGCTTCAAATTGTCACTTCCTTATCCAGTATATAGTGCGCCAAAACCAGTATGTGAGAGAGCTTAATAACACCTTTAGCTATATAGAAAATTATATTAGCCATCATTCTAATGCATTTAATATGTACTAATACAGCAAGAATTACTACTAGAGTATTAATCAGCTCAATCAGCGCCGAAGCGCGTGGCCGTAGATCTGCAACAGAACCAAACGTGTTTGTAACGTAGTAGAAGTGAAGATATAGTTAATGTTAATTACTGGACATATTTAAAATGTATTAAACACCTTGACAACATTGTAAAGTAGATTGTTTAACTTTGCGTTATCAGCTAAGGGGCGAGAGAGCCAAATATCACCGTTAGTTGTAAAGTAAGTGTTTATAGCAACGATCTAGTACATTTAAACTGTTCTTGGCGAACAATAAAAAATCTGTGCAGTACGAGCCAGCTCCCTGAGCTTCAAATTGTCACTTCCTTATCCATTATATAGTGCGCCCAAACCAGTATGTGAGAGAGCTTAATAACACATTAGCTATATAGAAAATTATATTAGCCATCATTCTAATGCATTTAATATGTACTAATACAGCAAGAATTACTATCTACTGGAGTATTAATCAGCGCCGAAGTCAGTGGGCGTAGATCTGCAACAGGGCCAAACGCGTTTGTAACGTAGTAGAAGTGAAGATATAGTTAATGTTAATTACTGGACATATTTAAAATGTATTAAACACCTTGACAACATTGTAAAGTAGATAGTTTAACTCTGCGTTGTCAGACAAGTGGCGAGAGAACCAAATATCACCGTTAGTTGTAAAGTAAGTGTTTATAGCAACGATCTAGTACTTTTAAACTGTTCTTGGCGAAAAATACTAATCTGTGCAGTACGAGCCAGCTCCCTGAGCTTCAAATTGTCACTTCCTTATCCATTATATAGTGCGCCCAAACCAGTATGTGAGAGAGCTTAATAACACCTTTAGCTATATAGAAAATTATATTAGCCATCATTCTAATGCATTTAATATGTACTAATACAGCAAGAATTACTGCCTACTGGAGTATTAATCAGCGCCGAAGTCAGTGGGCGTAGATCTGCAACAGGGCCAAACGCGTTTGTAACGTAGTAGAAGTGAAGATATAGTTAATGTTAATTACTGGACATATTTAAAATGTATTAAACACCTTGACAACATTGTAAAGTAGATAGTTTAACTCTGCGTTGTCAGCCAAGGGGCGAGAGAGCCAAACATCACCGTTAGTTGTAAAGTAAGTGTTTATAGCAACGAACTACTACTACCTTTAAACTGTTCTTGGCGAACAATAAAAAATCTGTGCAGTACGAGCCAGCTCCCTGGGCATCAAATTGTCACTTCCATATCCATTATATAGTGCGCCCAAATCAGTATGTGAGAGAGCTTAATAACACCTTTAGGCATATAGAAAATTATATTAGCCATCATTCTAATGCATTTAATATGTACTAATACATCAAGAATTACTACTGGAATATTAATCAGCTCAATCAGCGCCGAAGCGCGTGGCTGTAGATCTGCAAATGGGCCACCGACGTTTGTAACGTAGTAGAAGTGAAGATATAGTTAATGTTAATTACTGGACATATTTAAAATGTATTAAACACCTTGACAACATTGTAAAGTAGATAGTTTAACTCTGCGTTGTCAGCCAAGGGGTGAGAGAGCCAAATATCACCGTTAGTTGTAAAGTAAGTGTTTATAGCAACGATCTAGTACATTTAAACTGTTCTTGGCGAACAATAAAAAATCTGTGCAGTACGAGCCAGCTCCCTGAGCTTCAAATCGTCACTTCCTTATCCATTATACAGTCCGCCCAAACCAGTACGTGAGAGAGCTTAATAACACCTTTAGGTATATAGAAAATTATATTAGCCATCATTCTAATGCATTTAATATGAACTAATACATCTAGAATTATTACTGGAGTATTAATCAGCTCAATCTACGCCGAAGCGCGTGGCCGTAGATCTGTAACTGGGCCACAGGCGTTTGTAACGTTGTAGAAGTGAAGATATAGTTAATGTTAATTACTGGACATATTTAAAATGTATTAAACACCTTGACAACATTGCAAAGTAGATAGTTTAACTCTGCGTTGTCAGACAAGTGGCGAGAGAGCCAAATATCACCGTTAGTTGTAAAGTAAGTGTTTATAGCAACGATCTAGTACATTTGAACTGTTCTTGGCGAACCATAAAAAATCTGTGCAGTACGAGCCAGCTCCCTGAGCTTCAAATTGTCACTTCCTTATCCATTAAATATAGCGCACAAACCAGTACGTGAGAGAGCTTAATAACACCTTTAGGTATATAGAAAATTATATTAGCCATCATTCTAATGCATTTAATATGAACTAATACATCTAGAATTATTACTGGAGTATTAATCAGCTCAATCAACGCCGAAGCGCGTGGCCGTAGATCTGCAACTGGGCCACATGCGTTTGTAACGTAGTAGAAGTGAAGATATAGTTAATGTTAATTACTGGACATATTTAAAATGTATTAAACACCTTGACAACATTGTAAAGTAGATAGTTTAACTCTGCGTTGTCAGCCAAGGGGCGAGAGAGCCAAATACCACCGTTAGTTGTATAGTAAGTGTTTATAGCAACGAACTACTACCTTTAAACTGTTCTTGGCGAACAATAAAAAATCTGTGCAGTACGAGCCAGCTCCCTGGGCTTCAAATTGTCACTTCCTTATCCTTTATATAGTGCGCCCAAACCAGTACGTGAGAGAGCTTAATAACACCTTTAGGTATATAGAAAATTATATTAGCAATCATTCTAATGCATTTGTTATGTACTAATACATCAAGAATTACTACTGGAGTAATAATCAGCTCAATCAGCGCCGAAGCGCGTGGCCGTAGATCTGCAACTGGGCCAAGGGCGTTTGTAACGTAGTAGAAGTGAAGATATAGTTAATGTTAATTACTGGACATATTTAAAGTGTATTAAACACCTTGACAACATTGTAAAGTAGATAGTTTAACTCTGCGTTGTCGCCAGGAAGCGAGGGAGCCAAATATCACCGTTTGTTGTAAAGTAAGTGTTTATAGCAACGATCTAGTGCATTTAAACTGTTCTTGGCGAACAATAAAAAATCTGTGCAGTACGAGCCAGCTCCCTGGGCTCAAATTGTCACTTCCTTATCCATTATATAGTGCGCCCAAACCAGTACGTAAGAGAGCTTAATAACACCTTTAGGTATATAGAAAATTATATTAGCCATCATTCTAATGCATTTAATATGTACTAATACATCAAGAATTACTACTGGAGTATTAATCAGCTCAATCAGCGCCGAAGCTCGTGGCCGTAGATCTGCAACAAGGCCAAACGCGTTTGTAACGTAGTAGAAGTGAAGATATAGTTAATGTTAATTACTGGACATATTTAAAATGTATTAAACACCTTGACAACATTGTAAAGTAGATAGTTTAACTCTGCGTTGTCAGCCAAGGGGCGAGAGAGCCAAATACCACCGTTAGTTGTAAAGTAAGTCTTTATAGCAACGAACTAGTACCTTTAAACTGTTCTTGGCGAACAATAAAAAATCTGTGCAGTACGAGCCAGCTCCCTGGGCTCAAATTGTCACTTCCTTATCCATTATATAGTGCGCCTAAACCAGTACGTAAGAGAGCTTAATAACACCTTTAGGTATATAGAAAATTATATTAGCCATCATTCTAATGCATTTAATATGTACTAATACATCAAGAATTACTACTGGAGTATTAATCAGCTCAATCAGCGCCGAAGCGCGTGGCCGTAGATCTGCAAGAGGGCCAAACGCGTTTGTAACGTAGTAGAAGTGAAGATATAGTTAATGTTAATTACTGGACATATTTAAAATGTATTAAACACCTTGACAACATTGTAAAGTAGATAGTTTAACTCTGCGTTATCAGCTAAGGGGCGAGAGAGCCAAATATCACCGTTAGTTGTAAAGTAAGTGTTTATAGCAACGAACTACTACTACCTTTAAACTGTTCTTGGCGAACAATAAAAAATCTGTGCAGTACGAGCCAGCTCCCTGGGCTTCAAATTGTCACTTCCTTATCCATTATATAGTGCTCCCAAACCAGTACGTGAGAGAGCTTAATAACACCTTTAGGTATATAGAAAATTATATTAGCCATCATTCTAATGCATTTGTTATGTACTAATACATCAAGAATTACTACTGGAGTATTAATCAGCTCAATCAGCGCCGAAGCGCGTGGCCGTAGATCTGCAACTGGGCCACAGGCGTTTGTAACGTATTAGAAGTGAAGATATAGTTAATGTTAATTACTGGACATATTTCAAATGTATTAAACACCTTGACAACATTGTAAAGTAGATAGTTTAACTCTGCGTTGTCAGCCAAGGGGCGAGAGAGCCAAATATCACCGTTAGTTGTAAAGTAAGTGTTTATAGCAACGATCTAGTACATTTAAACTGTTCTTGGCGAACAATAAAAAATCTGTGCAGTACGAGCCAGCTCCCTGAGCTTCAAATTGTCATTTCCTTATCCATTATATAGTGCGCCCAAATCAGTATGTGAGAGAGCTTAATAACACCTTTAGGCATATAGAAAATTATATTAGCCATCATTCTAATGCATTTAATATGTACTAATACATCAAGAATTACTACTGGAATATTAATCAGCTCAATCAGCGCCGAAGCGCGTGGCTGTAGATCTGCAAATGGGCCACCGACGTTTGTAACGTAGTAGAAGTGAAGATATAGTTAATGTTAATTACTGGACATATTTAAAATGTATTAAACACCTTGACAACATTGTAAAGTAGATAGTTTAACTCTGCGTTGTCAGCCAAGGGGTGAGAGAGCCAAATATCACCGTTAGTTGTAAAGTAAGTGTTTATAGCAACGATCTAGTACATTTAAACTGTTCTTGGCGAACAATAAAAAATCTGTGCAGTACGAGCCAGCTCCCTGAGCTTCAAATCGTCACTTCCTTATCCATTATACAGTCCGCCCAAACCAGTACGTGAGAGAGCTTAATAACACCTTTAGGTATATAGAAAATTATATTAGCCATCATTCTAATGCATTTAATATGAACTAATACATCTAGAATTATTACTGGAGTATTAATCAGCTCAATCAACGCCGAAGCGCGTGGCCGTAGATCTGCAACTGGGCCACATGCGTTTGTAACGTAGTAGAAGTGAAGATATAGTTAATGTTAATTACTGGACATATTTAAAATGTATTAAACACCTTGACAACATTGTAAAGTAGATAGTTTAACTCTGCGTTGTCAGGCAAGTGGCGAGAGAGCCAAATATCACCGTTAGTTGTAAAGTAAGTGTTTATAGCAACGATCTAGTACATTTAAACTGTTCTTGGCGAACAATAAAAAATCTGTGCAGTACGAGCCAGCTCCCTGAGCTTCAAATTGTCACTTCCTTATCCATTATATAGTGCGCCCAAATCAGTATGTGAGAGAGCTTAATAACACCTTTAGGTATATAGAAAATTATATTAGCCATCATTCTAATGCATTTAATATGTACTAATACATCAAGAATTACTACTGGAATATTAATCAGCTCAATCAGCGCCGAAGCGCGTGTCCGTAGATCTGCAACTGGGCCACCGGCGTTTGTAACGTAGTAGAAGTGAAGATATAGTTAATGTTAATTACTGGACATATTTAAAATGTATTAAACACCTTGACAACATTGTAAAGTATATAGTTTAACTCTGCGTTGTCAGCCAAGGGGCGAGAGAGCCAAATATCACCGTTAGTTGTAAAGTAAGTGTTTATAGCAACGATCTAGTACATTTAAACTGTTCTTGGCGAACAATAAAAAATCTGTGCAGTACGAGCCAGCTCCCTGAGCTTCAAATTGTCACTTCCTTATCCATTATATAGTGCGCCCAAATCAGTAAGTGAGAGAGCTTAATAACACCTTTAGGTATATAGAAAATTATATTAGCCATCATTCTAATGCATTTAATATGTAATAATACATCAAGAATTACTACTGGAGTATTAATCAGCTCAATCAGCGCCGGAGCTCGTGGCCGTAGATCTGCAACAAGGCCAAACGCGTTTGTAACGCAGTAGAAGTGAAGATATAGTTAATGTTAATTACTGGACATATTTAAAATGTATTAATCACATTGACAACATTGTAAAGTAGATAGTTTAACTCTGCGTTGTCAGCCAAGGGGCGAGAGAGCCAAATACCACCGTTAGTTGTAAAGTAAGTCTTTATAGCAACGAACTAGTACCTTTAAACTGTTCTTGGCGAACAATAAAAAATCTGTGCAGTACGAGCCAGCTCCCTGAGCTTCAAATTGTCACTTCCTTATCCATTATATAGTGCGCCCAAATCAGTAAGTGAGAGAGCTTAATAACACCTTTAGGTATATAGAAAATTATATTAGCCATCATTCTAATGCATCTAATATGTACTAATACATCAAGAATTACTACTGGAGTATTAATTAGCTCAATCAGCGCCGAAGCGCGTGGCCGTAGATCTGCAACAGGACCAAACGCGTTTGTAACGTAGTAGAAGTGAAGATATAGTTAATGTTAATTACTGGACATATTTAAAATGTATTAAACACCTTGACAACATTGTAAAGTAGATAGTTTAACTCTGCGTTGTCAGCCAGGAAGCGAGGGAGCCAAATATCACCATTTGTTGTAAAGTAAGAGTTAATAGCAACGATCTAATGCATTTAAACTGTTCTTGGCGAACAATAAAAAATCTGTGCACTACGAGCCAGTTCCCTGATCTATAAATTGTCACAGTTGTTGCTTATTCATTATATAGTGCACCAAACCAGTATGCGAGAGAGCTTAATAACACCTTTAGGTATATAGAAAATTATATTAGCCATCATTCTAATGCATTTAATATGTACTAGTACATCAAGAATTACTACTGGAGTATTAATCAGCTCAATCAGCGCCGAAGCTCGTGGCCGTAGATCTGCAACAAGGCCAAACGCGTTTGTAACGTAGTAGAAGTGAAGATATAGTTAATGTTAATTACTGGACATATTTAAAATGTATTAAACACCTTGACAACATTGTAAAGTAGATAGTTTAACTCTGCGTTGTCAGACAAGTGGCGACAGAGCCAAATATCACCGTTAGTTGTAAAGTAAGTGTTTATAGCAACGATCTAGTACATTTAAACTGTTCTTGTCGAACAATAAAAAATCTGTGCAGTACGAGCCAGATCCCTGAGCTTCAAATTGTCACTTCCTTATCCATTATATAGTTCGCCCAAACCAGTATGTGAGAGAGCTTAATAACACCTTTAGCTATATAGAAAATTATATTAGCCATCATTCTAATGCATTTAATTTGTACTAATACAGCCAGAATTACTACCTACTGGAGTATTAATCAGCGCCGAAGTCAGTGGGCGTAGATCTACAACAGGGCCAAACGCGTTTGTAACGTAGTAGAAGTGAAGATATAGTTAATGTTAATTACTGGACATATTTAAAATGTATTAAACAATTTGACAACATTGTATAGTAGATAGTTTAACTCTGCGTTGTCAGCCAAGGGGCGAGAGAACCAAATATCACCGTTAGTTGTAAAGTAAGTGTTTATAGCAACGATCTAGTACTTTTAAACTGTTCTTGGCGAACCATAAAAAATCTGTGCAGTACGAGCCAGCTCCCTGAGCTTCAAATTGTCACTTCCTTATCCAGTATATAGTGCGCCAAAACCAGTATGTGAGAGAGCTTAATAACACCTTTAGCTATATAGAAAATTATATTAGCCATCATTCTAATGCATTTAATATGTACTAATACAGCAAGAATTACTACTAGAGTATTAATCAGCTCAATCAGCGCCGAAGCGCGTGGCCGTAGATCTGCAACAGAACCAAACGTGTTTGTAACGTAGTAGAAGTGAAGATATAGTTAATGTTAATTACTGGACATATTTAAAATGTATTAAACACCTTGACAACATTGTAAAGTAGATTGTTTAACTTTGCGTTATCAGCTAAGGGGCGAGAGAGCCAAATATCACCGTTAGTTGTAAAGTAAGTGTTTATAGCAACGATCTAGTACATTTAAACTGTTCTTGGCGAACAATAAAAAATCTGTGCAGTACGAGCCAGCTCCCTGAGCTTCAAATTGTCACTTCCTTATCCATTATATAGTGCGCCCAAACCAGTATGTGAGAGAGCTTAATAACACATTAGCTATATAGAAAATTATATTAGCCATCATTCTAATGCATTTAATATGTACTAATACAGCAAGAATTACTATCTACTGGAGTATTAATCAGCGCCGAAGTCAGTGGGCGTAGATCTGCAACAGGGCCAAACGCGTTTGTAACGTAGTAGAAGTGAAGATATAGTTAATGTTAATTACTGGACATATTTAAAATGTATTAAACACCTTGACAACATTGTAAAGTAGATAGTTTAACTCTGCGTTGTCAGACAAGTGGCGAGAGAACCAAATATCACCGTTAGTTGTAAAGTAAGTGTTTATAGCAACGATCTAGTACTTTTAAACTGTTCTTGGCGAAAAATACTAATCTGTGCAGTACGAGCCAGCTCCCTGAGCTTCAAATTGTCACTTCCTTATCCATTATATAGTGCGCCCAAACCAGTATGTGAGAGAGCTTAATAACACCTTTAGCTATATAGAAAATTATATTAGCCATCATTCTAATGCATTTAATATGTACTAATACAGCAAGAATTACTGCCTACTGGAGTATTAATCAGCGCCGAAGTCAGTGGGCGTAGATCTGCAACAGGGCCAAACGCGTTTGTAACGTAGTAGAAGTGAAGATATAGTTAATGTTAATTACTGGACATATTTAAAATGTATTAAACACCTTGACAACATTGTAAAGTAGATAGTTTAACTCTGCGTTGTCAGCCAGGAAGCGAGGGTGCCAAATATCACCATTTGTTGTAAAGTAAGAGTTAATAGCAACGATCTAATGCATTTAAACTGTTCTTGGCGAACAATAAAAAATCTGTGCACTACGAGCCAGTTCCCTGATCTATAAATTGTCACAGTTGTTGCTTATTCATTATATAGTGCACCAAACCAGTATGCGAGAGAGCTTAATAACACCTTTAGGTATATAGAAAATTATATTAGCCATCATTCTAATGCATTTAATATGTACTAGTACATCAAGAATTACTACTGGAGTATTAATCAGCTCAATCAGCGCCGAAGCTCGTGGCCGTAGATCTGCAACAACGCCAAACGCGTTTGTAACGTAGTAGAAGTGAAGATATAGTTAATGTTAATTACTGGACATATTTAAAATGTATTAAACACCTTGACAACATTGTAAAGTAGATAGTTTAACTCTGCGTTGTCAGACAAGTGGCGACAGAGCCAAATATCACCGTTAGTTGTAAAGTAAGTGTTTATAGCAACGATCTAGTACATTTAAACTGTTCTTGTCGAACAATAAAAAATCTGTGCAGTACGAGCCAGATCCCTGAGCTTCAAATTGTCACTTCCTTATCCATTATATAGTTCGCCCAAACCAGTATGTGAGAGAGCTTAATAACACCTTTAGCTATATAGAAAATTATATTAGCCATCATTCTAATGCATTTAATTTGTACTAATACAGCCAGAATTACTACCTACTGGAGTATTTATCAGCGCCGAAGTCAGTGGGCGTAGATCTACAACAGGGCCAAACGCGTTTGTAACGTAGTAGAAGTGAAGATATAGTTAATGTTAATTACTGGACATATTTAAAATGTATTAAACAATTTGACAACATTGTATAGTAGATAGTTTAACTCTGCGTTGTCAGCCAAGGGGCGAGAGAACCAAATATCACCGTTATTTGTAAAGTAAGTGTTTATAGCAACGATCTAGTACTTTTAAACTGTTCTTGGCGAACCATAAAAAATCTGTGCAGTACGAGCCAGCTATCTGAGCTTCAAATTGTCACTTCCTTATCCAGTATATAGTGCGCCAAAACCAGTATGTGAGAGAGCTTAATAACACCTTTAGCTATATAGAAAATTATATTAGCCATCATTCTAATGCATTTAATATGTACTAATACAGCAAGAATTACTACTAGAGTATTAATCAGCTCAATCAGCGCCGAAGCGCGTGGCCGTAGATCTGCAACAGAACCAAACGTGTTTGTAACGTAGTAGAAGTGAAGATATAGTTAATGTTAATTACTGGACATATTTAAAATGTATTAAACACCTTGACAACATTGTAAAGTAGATTGTTTAACTTTGCGTTATCAGCTAAGGGGCGAGAGAGCCAAATATCACCGTTAGTTGTAAAGTAAGTGTTTATAGCAACGATCTAGTACATTTAAACTGTTCTTGGCGAACAATAAAAAATCTGTGCAGTACGAGCCAGCTCCCTGAGCTTCAAATTGTCACTTCCTTATCCATTATATAGTGCGCCCAAACCAGTATGTGAGAGAGCTTAATAACACATTAGCTATATAGAAAATTATATTAGCCATCATTCTAATGCATTTAATATGTACTAATACAGCAAGAATTACTATCTACTGGAGTATTAATCAGCGCCGAAGTCAGTGGGCGTAGATCTGCAACAGGGCCAAACGCGTTTGTAACGTAGTAGAAGTGAAGATATAGTTAATGTTAATTACTGGACATATTTAAAATGTATTAAACACCTTGACAACATTGTAAAGTAGATAGTTTAACTCTGCGTTGTCAGACAAGTGGCGAGAGAACCAAATATCACCGTTAGTTGTAAAGTAAGTGTTTATAGCAACGATCTAGTACTTTTAAACTGTTCTTGGCGAAAAATACTAATCTGTGCAGTACGAGCCAGCTCCCTGAGCTTCAAATTGTCACTTCCTTATCCATTATATAGTGCGCCCAAACCAGTATGTGAGAGAGCTTAATAACACCTTTAGCTATATAGAAAATTATATTAGCCATCATTCTAATGCATTTAATATGTACTAATACAGCAAGAAGTACTGCCTACTGGAGTATTAATCAGCGCCGAAGTCAGTGGGCGTAGATCTGCAACAGGGCCAAACGCGTTTGTAACGTAGTAGAAGTGAAGATATAGTTAATGTTAATTACTGGACATATTTAAAATGTATTAAACACCATGACAACATTGTAAAGTAGATAGTTTAACTCTGCGTTGTCAGACAAGTGGCGAGAGAGCCAAATATCACCGTTAGTTGTAAAGTAAGTGTTTATAGCAACGATCTAGTACTTTTAAACTGTTCTTGGCGAACAATAAAAAATCTGTGCAGTACGAGCCAGCTCCCTGAGCTTCAAATTGTCACTTCCTTATCCATTATATAGTGCGCCCTAACCAGTATGTGAGAGAGCTTAATAACACCTTTAGCTAAATAGCAAGAATTACTACCTACTGGAGTATTAATCAGCGCCGAAGTCAGTGGGCGTAGATTTGCAACAGGGCCAAAAGCGTTTGTACGTAGTGGAAGTGAAGATCTAGTTAATGTTAATTACTGGACATATTTAAAATGTATTAAACAATTTGACAACATTGTATAGTATATAGTTTAACTCTGCGTTGTCAGCCAAGGGGCGAGAGAACCAAATATCACCGTTAGTTGTAAAGTAAGTGTTTATAGCAACGATCTAGTACTTTTAAACTGTTCTTGGCGAACAATAAAAAATCTGTGCAGTACGAGCCAGCTCCCTGGGCTTCAAATTGTCATTTCCTTATCCTATATATAGTGCGCCCAAACCAGTACGTGCGAGAGCTTAATAACACCTTTAGGTATATAGAAAATTATATTAGCCATCATTCTAATGCATTTGTTATGTACTAATACATCAAGAATTACTACTGGAGCTCAATCAGCGCCGAAGCGCGTGGCCGTAGATCTGCAACTGGGCCACAGGCGTTTGTAACGTAGTAGAAGTGAAGATATAGTTAATGTTAATTACTGGACATATTTAAAATGTATTAAACACCTTGACAACATTGTAAAGTAGACAGTTTAACTCTGCGTTGTCAGCCAAGGGGCGAGAGAGCCAAATATCACCGTTAGTTGTAAAGTAAGTGTTTATAGCAACGAACTACTACCTTTAAACTGTTCTTGGCGAACAATAAAAAATCTGTGCAGTACGAGCCAGCTCCCTGGGCTTCAAATTGTCACTTCCTTATCCTTTATATAGTGCGCCCAAACCAGTACGTGAGAGAGCTTAATAACACCTTTAGGTATATAGAAAATTATATTAGCCATCATTCTAATGTATTTAATATGTACTAATACATCAAGAATTACTACTGGAGTATTAATCAGCTCAATCAGCGCCGAAGCTCGTGGCCGTAAATCTGCAACAGGGCCAAACGCGTTTGTAACGTAGTAGAAGTGAAGATATAGTTAATGTTAATTACTGGACATATTTCAAATAAATTAAACAATTTGACAACATTGTATAGTAGATAGTTTAACTCTGCGTTGTCAGCCAAGGAGCGAGAGAACCAAATATCACCGTCAGTAGTAAAGTAAGTGTTTATGGCAACGATCTAGTACATTTAAACTGTTCTTGGCGAACAATAAAAAATCTGTGCAGTACGAGCCAGCTCCCTGAGCTTCAAATTGTCACTTCCTTATCCATTATACAGTGCCCCCAAACCAGTACGTGAGAGAGCTTAATAACACCTTTAGGTATATAGAAAATTATATTAGCCATCATTCTAATGCATTTAATATGTACTAGTACATCAAGAATTACTACTGGAGTATTAATCAGCTCAATCAGCGCCGAAGCGCGTGGCCGTAGATCTGCAACAGGGCCAAACGCGTTTGTAACGTAGTAGAAGTGAAGATATAGTTAATGTTAATTACTGGACATATTTAAAATGTATTAAACACCTTGGCAACATTGTAAAGTAGATAGTTTAACTCTGCGTTGTCAGCCAAGGGGCGAGAGAGCCAAATATCACCGTTAGTTGTAAAGTAAGTGTTTATAGCAACGAACTACTACCTTTAAACTGTTCTTGGCGAACAATAAAAAATCTGTGCAGTACGAGCCAGCTCCCTGGGCTTCAAATTGTCACTTCCTTATCCTTTATATAGTGCGCCCAAACCAGTACGTGAGAGAGCTTAATAACACCTTTAGGTATATAGAAAATTATATTAGCAATCATTCTAATGCATTTGTTATGTACTAATACATCAAGAATTACTACTGGAGTATTAATCAGCTCAACCAGCGCCGAAGCGCGTGGCCGTAGATCTGCAACAGGACCAAACGCGTTTGTAACGTAGTAGAAGTGAAGATATAGTTGATGTTAATTACTGTACATATTTAAAATGTATTAAACACCTTGGCAACATTGTAAAGTAGATAGTTTAACTCTGCGTTGTCAGCCAAGGGGCGAGAGAGCCAAATATCACCGTTAGTTGTAAAGTAAGTGTTTATAGCAACTACTTACATACTACCTTTAAACTGTTCTTGGCGAACAATAAAAAATCTGTGCAGTACGAGCCAGCTCCCTGGGCTTCAAATTGTCACTTCCTTATCCTTTATATAGTGCGCCCAAACCAGTACGTGAGAGAGCTTAATAACACCTTTAGGTATATAGAAAATTATATTAGCAATCATTCTAATGCATTTGTTATGTACTAATACATCAAGAATTACTACTGGAGTATTAATCAGCTCAACCAGCGCCGAAGCGCGTGGCCGTAGATCTGCAACTGGGCCAAGGGCGTTTGTAACGTAGTAGAAGTGAAGATATAGTTAATGTTAATTACTGGACATATTTAAAATGTATTAAACACCTTGACAACATTGTAAAGTAGATAGTTTAACTCTGCGTTGTCAGCCAGGAAGCGAGGGAGCCAAATATCACCGTTTGTTGTAAAGTAAGTATAGCAATGATCTAGTGCATTTAAACTGTTCTTGGCGAACAATAAAAAATCTGTGCACTACGAGCCAGTTCCCTGAACTTTAAATTGTCACAGTTGTTGCTTATTCATTATATAGTGCACCAAACCAGTATGCGAGAGAGCTTAATAACACCTTTAGGTATATAGAAAATTATATTAGCCATCATTCTAATGCATTTAATATGTACTTATACATCAAGAATTACTACTGGAGTATTAATCAGCTCAATCAGCGCCGAAGCTCGTGGCCGTAGATCTGCAACAAGGCCAAACGCGTTTGTAACGTAGTAGAAGTGAAGATATAGTTAATGTTAATTACTGGACATATTTAAAATGTATTAAACACCTTGACAACATTGTAAAGTAGATAGTTTAACTCTGCGTTGTCAGCCAAGGGGCGAGAGAGCCAAATATCACCGTTAGTTGTAAAGTAAGTGTTTATGGCAACGATCTAGTACATTTAAACTGTTCTTGGCGAACAATAAAAAATCTGTGCAGTACGAGCCAGCTCCCTGAGCTTCAAATTGTCACTGCCTTATCCATTATACAGTGCGCCCAAACCAGTACGTGAGAGAGCTTAATAACACCTTTAGGTATATAGAAAATTATATTAGCCATCAATCTAATGCATTTAATATGTACTAATACATCAAGAATTACTACTGGAGTATTAATCAGCTCAATCAGCGCCGAAGCGCGTGGCCGTAGATCTGCAACAGGACCAAACGCGTTTGTAAGGTAGTAGAAGTAAAGATATAGTTAATGTTAATTAGTGGACATATTTAAAATGTATTAAACACCTTGACAACATTGTAAAGTAGATAGTTTAACTCTGCGTTGTCAGCAAAGGGGCGAGAGAACCAAATATCACCGTTAGTTGTAAAGTAAGTGTTTATAGCAACGATCTAGTACATTTAAACTGTTCTTGGCGAACCATAAAAAATCTGTGCAGTACGAGCCAGCTCCCTGAGCTTCAAATTGTCACTGCCTTATCCATTATACAGTGCGCCCAAACCAGTACGTGAGAGAGCTTAATAACACCTTTAGGTATATAGAAAATTATATTAGCCATCAATCTAATGCATTTAATATGTACTAATACATCAAGAATTACTACTGGAGTATTAATCAGCTCAATCAGCGCCGAAGCGCGTGGCCGTAGATCTGCAACAGGGCCAAACGCGTTTGTAACGTAGTAGAAGTGAATATATAGTTAATGTTAATTACTGGACATATGTAAAATGTATTAAACAATTTGACAACATTGTATAGTATATAGTTTAACTCTGCGTTGTCAGCCAAGGGGCGAGAGAACCAAATATCACCGTTAGTTGTAAAGTAAGTGTTTATAGCAACGATCTAGTACTTTTAAACTGTTCTTGGCGAACAATAAAAAATCTGTGCAGTACGAGCCAGCTCCCTGGGCTTCAAATTGTCATTTACTTATCCTATATATAGTGCGCCCAAACCAGTACGTGCGAGAGCTTAATAACACCTTTAGGTATATAGAAAATTATATTAGCCATCATTCTAATGCATTTGTTATGTACTAATACATCAAGAATTACTACTGGAGCTCAATCAGCGCCGAAGCGCGTGGCCGTAGATCTGCAACTGGGCCACAGGCGTTTGTAACGTAGTAGAAGTGAAGATATAGTTAATGTTAATTACTGGACATATTTAAAATGTATTAAACACCTTGACAACATTGTAAAGTAGACAGTTTAACTCTGCGTTGTCAGCCAGGAAGCGAGGGAGCCAAATATCACCGTTTGTTGTAAAGTAAGTGTTTATAGAAACGATCTAGTACATTTAAACTGTTCTTGGCGAACAATAAAAAATCTGTGCACTACGAGCCAGTTCCCTGAAATTTAAATTGTCACAGTTGTTGCTTATTCATTATATAGTGCACCAAACCAGTATGCGAGAGAGCTTAATAACACCTTTAGGTATATAGAAAATTATATTAGCCATCATTCTAATGTATTTAATATGTACTAATACATCAAGAATTACTACTGGAGTATTAATCAGCTCAATCAGCGCCGAAGCTCGTGGCCGTAGATCTGCAACAGGGCCAAACGCGTTTGTAACGTAGTAGAAGTGAAGATATAGTTAATGTTAATTACTGGACATATTTCAAATAAATTAAACAATTTGACAACATTGTATAGTAGATAGTTTAACTCTGCGTTGTCAGCCAAGGAGCGAGAGAACCAAATATCACCGTCAGTAGTAAAGTAAGTGTTTATGGCAACGATCTAGTACATTTAAACTGTTCTTGGCGAACAATAAAAAATCTGTGCAGTACGAGCCAGCTCCCTGAGCTTCAAATTGTCACTTCCTTATCCATTATACAGTGCCCCCAAACCAGTACGTGAGAGAGCTTAATAACACCTTTAGGTATATAGAAAATTATATCAGCCATCATTCTAATGCATTTAATATGTACTAGTACATCAAGAATTACTACTGGAGTATTAATCAGCTCAATCAGCGCCGAAGCGCGTGGCCGTAGATCTGCAACAGGGCCAAACGCGTTTGTAACGTAGTAGAAGTGAAGATATAGTTAATGTTAATTACTGGACATATTTAAAATGTATTAAACACCTTGGCAACATTGTAAAGTAGATAGTTTAACTCTGCGTTGTCAGCCAAGGGGCGAGAGAGCCAAATATCACCGTTAGTTGTAAAGTAAGTGTTTATAGCAACGAACTACTACCTTTAAACTGTTCTTGGCGAACAATAAAAAATCTGTGCAGTACGAGCCAGCTCCCTGGGCTTCAAATTGTCACTTCCTTATCCTTTATATAGTGCGCCCAAACCAGTACGTGAGAGAGCTTAATAACACCTTTAGGTATATAGAAAATTATATTAGCAATCATTCTAATGCATTTGTTATGTACTAATACATCAAGAATTACTACTGGAGTATTAATCAGCTCAACCAGCGCCGAAGCGCGTGGCCGTAGATCTGCAACAGGACCAAACGCGTTTGTAACGTAGTAGAAGTGAAGATATAGTTGATGTTAATTACTGTACATATTTAAAATGTATTAAACACCTTGGCAACATTGTAAAGTAGATAGTTTAACTCTGCGTTGTCAGCCAAGGGGCGAGAGAGCCAAATATCACCGTTAGTTGTAAAGTAAGTGTTTATAGCAACTACTTACATACTACCTTTAAACTGTTCTTGGCGAACAATAAAAAATCTGTGCAGTACGAGCCAGCTCCCTGGGCTTCAAATTGTCACTTCCTTATCCTTTATATAGTGCGCCCAAACCAGTACGTGAGAGAGCTTAATAACACCTTTAGGTATATAGAAAATTATATTAGCAATCATTCTAATGCATTTGTTATGTACTAATACATCAAGAATTACTACTGGAGTATTAATCAGCTCAACCAGCGCCGAAGCGCGTGGCCGTAGATCTGCAACTGGGCCAAGGGCGTTTGTAACGTAGTAGAAGTGAAGATATAGTTAATGTTAATTACTGGACATATTTAAAATGTATTAAACACCTTGACAACATTGTAAAGTAGATAGTTTAACTCTGCGTTGTCAGCCAGGAAGCGAGGGAGCCAAATATCACCGTTTGTTGTAAAGTAAGTATAGCAATGATCTAGTGCATTTAAACTGTTCTTGGCGAACAATAAAAAATCTGTGCACTACGAGCCAGTTCCCTGAACTTTAAATTGTCACAGTTGTTGCTTATTCATTATATAGTGCACCAAACCAGTATGCGAGAGAGCTTAATAACACCTTTAGGTATATAGAAAATTATATTAGCCATCATTCTAATGCATTTAATATGTACTTATACATCAAGAATTACTACTGGAGTATTAATCAGCTCAATCAGCGCCGAAGCTCGTGGCCGTAGATCTGCAACAAGGCCAAACGCGTTTGTAACGTAGTAGAAGTGAAGATATAGTTAATGTTAATTACTGGACATATTTAAAATGTATTAAACACCTTGACAACATTGTAAAGTAGATAGTTTAACTCTGCGTTGTCAGCCAAGGGGCGAGAGAGCCAAATATCACCGTTAGTTGTAAAGTAAGTGTTTATGGCAACGATCTAGTACATTTAAACTGTTCTTGGCGAACAATAAAAAATCTGTGCAGTACGAGCCAGCTCCCTGAGCTTCAAATTGTCACTGCCTTATCCATTGTACAGTGCGCCCAAACCAGTACGTGAGAGAGCTTAATAACACCTTTAGGTATATAGAAAATTATATTAGCCATCAATCTAATGCATTTAATATGTACTAATACATCAAGAATTACTACTGGAGTATTAATCAGCTCAATCAGCGCCGAAGCGCGTGGCCGTAGATCTGCAACAGGACCAAACGCGTTTGTAAGGTAGTAGAAGTAAAGATATAGTTAATGTTAATTAGTGGACATATTTAAAATGTATTAAACACCTTGACAACATTGTAAAGTAGATAGTTTAACTCTGCGTTGTCAGCAAAGGGGCGAGAGAACCAAATATCACAGTTAGTTGTAAAGTAAGTGTTTATAGCAACGATCTAGTACATTTAAACTGTTCTTGGCGAACCATAAAAAATCTGTGCAGTACGAGCCAGCTCCCTGAGCTTCAAATTGTCACTGCCTTATCCATTATACAGTGCGCCCAAACCAGTACGTGAGAGAGCTTAATAACACCTTTAGGTATATAGAAAATTATATTAGCCATCAATCTAATGCATTTAATATGTACTAATACATCAAGAATTACTACTGGAGTATTAATCAGCTCAATCAGCGCCGAAGCGCGTGGCCGTAGATCTGCAACAGGGCCAAACGCGTTTGTAACGTAGTAGAAGTGAAGATATAGTTAATGTTAATTACTGGACATATTTAAAATGTATTATACACCTTGACAACATTGTAAAGTAGATAGTTTAACTTTGCGTTGTCAGCCAAAAGGCGAGAGAGCCAAATACTACCGTTAGTTGTAATGAAAGTGTTTATAGCAACGATCTAGTACATTTAAACTGTTCTTGGCGAACAATAAAAAATCTGTGCAGTACGAGCCAGCTCCCTGAGCTTCAAATTGTCACTTCCTTATCCATTATATAGTGCGCCCTAACCAGTATGTGAGAGATCTTAATAACACCTTTAGCTAAATAGCAAGAATTACTACCTACTGGATTATTAATCAGCGCCGAAGCGCGTGGACGTAGATCTGCAACAGGACCAAACGTGTTTGTAACGTAGTAGAAGTGAAGATATAGTTAATGTTAATTACTGGACATATTAAAAATGTATTATACACCTTGACAACATTGTAAAGTAATAGTTTAACTCTGCGTTGTCAGACAAGGGGCGAGAGAGCCAAATATCACCGTTAGTTGTAAAGTAAGTGTTTATAGCAACGATCTAGTACATTTAAACTGTTCTTGGCGAACCATAAAAAATCTGTGCAGTACGAGCCAGCTCCCTGATCTTCAAATTGTCACTTTCTTATCCATTATATAGTGCGCCCAAACCAGTACGTGAGAGAGCTTAATAACACCTTTAGGTATATAGAAAATTATATTAGCCATCAATCTAATGCATTTAATATGTACTAATTCATCAAGAATTACTACTGGAGTATTAATCAGCTCAATCAGCGCCGAAGCGCGTGGCCGTAGATCTGCAACAGGGCCAAACGCGTTTGTAACGTAGTAGAAGTGAAGATATAGTTAATGTTAATTACTGGACATATTTAAAATGTATTAAACACCTTGACAACATTGTAAAGTAGATAGTTTAACTCTGCGTTGTCAGACAAGTGGCGAGAGAGCCAAATATCACCGTTAGTTGTAAAGTAAGTGTTTATAGCAACGATCTAGTACTTTTAAACTGTTCTTGGCGAACAACAAAAAATCTGTGCAGTACGAGCCAGCTCCCTGAGCTTCAAATTGTAACTTCCTTATCCATTATATAGTGCGCCCTAACCAGTATGTGAGAGATCTTAATAACACCTTTAGCTAAATAGCAAGAATTACTACCTACTGGATTATTAATCAGCGCCGAAGCGCGTGGACGTAGATCTGCAACAGGACCAAACGTGTTTGTAACGTAGTAGAAATGAAGATATAGTTAATGTTAATTACTGGACATATTTAAAATGTATTAAACACCTTGACAACATTGTAAAGTAGATTGTTTAACTTTACGTTATCAGCTAAGGGGCGAGGGAGCCAAATATCACCGTTTGTTGTAAAGTAAGTGTTTATAGCAACGATCTAGTGCATTTAAACTGTTCTTAGCGAACAATAAAAAATCTGTGCACTACGAGCCAGTTCCCTGAACTTTAAATTGTCACAGTTGTTGCTTATTCATTATATAGTGCACCAAACCAGTATGCGAGAGAGCTTAATAACACCTTTAGGTATATAGAAAATTATATTAGCCATCATTCTAATGCATTTAATATGTACTAATACATCAAGAATTAGTACTGGAGTATTAATCAGCTCAATCAGCGCCGAAGCTCGTGGCCGTAGATCTGCAACAAGGCCAAACGCGTTTGTAACGTAGTAGAAGTGAAGATATAGTTAATGTTAATTACTGGACATATTTAAAATGTATTAAACACCTTGACAACATTGTAAAGTAGATAGTTTAACTCTGCGTTGTCAGACAAGTGGCGAGAGAACCAAATATCACCGTTAGTTGTAAAGTAAGTGTTTATAGCAACGATCTAGTACATTTAAACTGTTCTTGGCGAACAATAAAAAATCTGTGCAGTACGAGCCAGCTTCCTGAGCTTCAAATTGTCACTTTCTTATCCATTATATAGTGCGCCCAAACCAGTACGTGAGAGAGCTTAATAACATCTTTGGGTATATAGAAAATTATATTAGTTATCATTCTAATGCATAAATATGTACTAATACATCTAGAATTACTTCTGGAGTATTAATCAGCTCAATCAACGCAGAAGCGCGTGGCCGTAGATCTGCAACAGGGCCAAACGCGTTTGTAACGTAGTAGAAGTGAAGTTATAGCTAATGTTAATTACTGGACATATTTAAAATGTATTATACACCTTGACAACATTGTAAAGTGATAGTTTAACTCTGCGTTGTCAGACAAGGGGCGAGAGAGCCAAATATCACCGTTAGTTGTAAAGTAAGTGTTTATGGAAACGATCTAGTACCTTTAAACTGTTCTTGGTGAACAATAAAAAATCTGTGCAGTACGAGCCAGCCCCCTGGGCTTCAAATTGTCACTTCCTTATCCATTATATAATGCGCCCAAATCAGTAAGTGAGAGCTGAATAACACCTTTAGATATATAGAAAATTTTGTTAGCCATCATTCTAATGCAGTTAATATGTACTAATTCATCAAGAATTACTACTGGAGTATTAATCACCTCAATCAGCACCGAAGCGCGTGGCCGTAGATCTGCAACAGGGCCAAACGCGTTTGTAACGTAGTAGAAGTGAAGAAATAGTCAATGTTAATTACTGGACATATTTAAAATCTATTAAACACCTTGACAACATTGTAAAGTAGATAGTTTAACTCTGCGTTGTCAGCCAAGCGGCGAGAGAGCCAAATATCACCGTTAGTTGTAAAGTAAGTGTTTATAGCAACGAACTAGTACATTTAAACTGTTCTTGGCGAACAATAAAAAATCTGTGCTGTACGAGCCAGCTCCCTGGGCTTCAAATTGTCACTTCCTTATCCAATATATAATGCGCCCAAATCAGTAAGTGAGAGAGCTGAATAACACCTTTAGGTATATAGAAAATTTTGTTAGCCATTATTCTAATGCATTTAATATGTACTAATACATCAAGAATTACTGCTGGAGGATTAATCAGCTCAATCAGCGCCGAAGAGCGTGACCGTAGATCTGCAACAGGGCCAAACGCGTTTGTAACGTAGTAGAATGGAAGATATAGTTAATGTTAATTACTGGACACATTTAAAATGTATTAAACACCTTGACAACATTGTAAAGTAGATAGTTTAACTCTGCGTTGTCAGCCAAGGGGGCAAGAGAGCCAAATATTACCGTTAGTTGTAATGAAAGTGTTTATAGCAACGAACTAGAACCTTTAAACTTTTCTTGGCGAACAATAAAAAATCTGTGCAGTGCGAGCCAGCTCCCTGGGCTTCAAATTGTCACTTCCTTATCCATTATATAATACGCCCAAATCAGTAAGTGAGAGCTGAATAACACCTTTAGATATATAGAAAATTTTGTTAGCCATTATTGTAATGCATTTAATATGTACTAATACATCAAGAATTACTACTGGAGGATTAAGCAGCTCAATCAGCGCCGAAGCGCGTGGCCGTAGATCTGCAACAGGGCCAAACGCGTTTGTAACGTAGTAGAAGTGAAGATATAGTTAATGTTAATTACTGGACATATTTAAAATGTATTAAACACCTTGACAACATTGTATAGTAGATAGTTTAACTCTGCGTTGTCAGACAAGGGGCGAGAGAGCCAAATATCACCGTTAGTTGTAAAGTAAGTGTTTATAGCAACGATCTAGTACATTTAAACTGTTCCTGGCGAACCATAAAAAATCTGTGCAGTACGAGCCAGCTCCCTGAGCTTCAAATTGTCACTTCCTTATCCATTATATAGTGCGCCCAAACCAGTACGTGAGAGAGCTTAATAACACCTTTAGCTATATAGAAAATTATATTAGCCATCATTCTAATGCAGTTAATATGTACTAATTCATCAAGAATTACTACTGGAGTATTAATCAGCTCAATCAGCGCCGAAGCGCGTAACCGTAGATCTGCAACAGGGCCAAACGCGTTTGTAACGTAGTAGAAGTGAAGATATAGTTAATGTTAATTACTGGACATATTTAAAATGTATTATACACCTTGACAACATTGTAAAGTAGATAGTTTAACTCTGCGTTGTCAGCCAAGGGGCGAGAGAGCCAAATATTACCGTTAGTTGTAAAGAAAGTGTTTATAGCAACGAACTAGTACCTTTAAACTGTTCTTGGCGAACAATAAAAAATCTGTGCAGTACGAGCCAGCTCCCTGGGCTTCAAATTGTCACTTCCTTATCCATTATATAATTCTCCCACATCAGTAAGTGAGAGAGCTGAATAACACCTTTAGGTATATAGAAAATTTTGTTAGCCATTATTCTAATGCATTTAATATGTACTAATACATCAAGCATTACTACTGGAGGATTAAGCAGCTCAATCAGCGCCGAAGCGCGTGGCCGTAGATCTGCAACAGGGCCAAACGCGTTTGTAACGTAGTAGAAGTGAAGATATAGTTAATGTTAATTACTGGACATATTTAAAATGTATTAAACACCTTGACAACATTGTATAGTAGATAGTTTAACTCTGCGTTGTCAGACAAGGGGCGAGAGAGCCAAATATCACCGTTAGTTGTAAAGTAAGTTTTTATAGCAACGATCTAGTACATTTAAACTGTTCCTGGCGAACCATAAAAAATCTGTGCAGTACGAGCCAGCTCCCTGAGCTTCAAATTGTCACTTCCTTATCCATTATATAGTGCGCCCAAACCAGTACGTGAGAGAGCTTAATAACACCTTTAGGTATATAGAAAATTATATTAGCCATCATTCTAATGCAGTTAATATGTACTAATTCATCAAGAATTACTACTGGAGTATTAATCACCTCAATCAGCACCGAAGCGCGTGGCCGTAGATCTGCAACAGGGCCAAACGCGTTTGCAACGTAGTAGAAGTGAAGAAATAGTCAATGTTAATTACTGGACATATTTAAAATGTATTAAACACCTTGACAACATTGTAAAGTAGATAGTTTAACTCTGCGTTGTCAGCCAAGCGGCGAGAGAGCCAAATATCACCGTTAGTTGTAAAGTAAGTTTTTATAGCAACGAACTAGTACATTTAAACTGTTCTTGGCGAACAATAAAAAATCTGTGCTGTACGAGCCAGCTCCCTGGGCTTCAAATTGTCACTTCCTTATCCATTATATAATGCGCCCAAATCAGTAAGTGAGAGAGCTGAATAACACCTTTAGGTATATAGAAAATTTTGTTAGCCATTATTCTAATGAATTTAATATGTACTAATACATCAAGAATTACTGCTGGAGTATTAATCAGCTCAATCAGCGCCGAAGCGCGTGGCCGTAGATCTGCAACAGGGCCAAACGCGTTTGTAACGTAGTAGAATGGAAGATATAGTTAATGTTAATTACTGGACATATTTAAAATGTATTATACACCTTGACAACATTGTAAAGTAGATAGTTTAACTCTGCGTTGTCAGCCAAGGGGCGAGAGAGCCAAATATTACCGTTAGTTGTAATGAAAGTGTTTATAGCAACGAACTAGTACCTTTAAACTTTTCTTGGTGAACAATGAAAAATCTGTGCTGTACGAGCCAGCTCCCTGGGCTTCAAATTGTCACTTCCTTATCCATTATATAATGCACCCAAATCAGTAAGTGAGAGCTGAATAACACCTTTAGATATATAGAAAATTTTGTTAGCCATCATTCTAATGCAGTTAATATGTACTAATTCATCAAGAATTACTACTGGAGTATTAATCACCTCAATCAGCACCGAAGCGCGTGGCCGTAGATCTGCAACAGGGCCAAACGCGTTTGTAACGTAGTAGAAGTGAAGAAATAGTCAATGTTAATTACTGGACATATTTAAAATCTATTATACACCTTGACAACATTGTAAAGTAGATAGTTTAACTCTGCGTTGTCAGCCAAGCGGCGAGAGAGCCAAATATCACCGTTAGTTGTAAAGTAAGTGTTTATAGCAACGAACTAGTACATTTAAACTGTTCTTGGCGAACAATAAAAAATCTGTGCTGTACGAGCCAGCTCCCTGGGCTTCAAATTGTCACTTCCTTATCCATTATATAATGCGCCCAAATCAGTAAGTGAGAGTGCTGAATAACACCTTTAGGTATATAGAAAATTTTGTTAGCCATTATTGTAATGCATTTAATATGTACTAATACATCAAGAATTACTACTGGAGGATTAAGCAGCTCAATCAGCGCCGAAGCGCGTGGCCGTAGATCTGCAACAGGGCCAAACGCGTTTGTAACGTAGTAGAAGTGAAGATATAGTTAATGTTAATTACTGGACATATTTAAAATGTATTAAACACCTTGACAACATTGTATAGTAGATAGTTTAACTCTGCGTTGTCAGACAAGGGGCGAGAGAGCCAAATATCACCGTTAGTTGTAAAGTAAGTGTTTATAGCAACGATCTAGTACATTTAAACTGTTCTTGGCGAACAATAAAAAATCTGTGCAGTGCGAGCCAGCTCCCTGAGCTTCAAATTGTCACTTCCTTATCCATTATATAGTGCGCCCAAATCAGTATGTGAGAGAGCTTAATAACACCTTTAGGTATATAGAAAATTATATTAGCCATCATTCTAATGCATTTAATATGTACTAATACATCAAGAATTACTACTGGAATATTAATCAGCTCAATCAGCGCCGAAGCGCGTGGCCGTAGATCTGCAACTGGGCCACCGGCGTTTGTAACGTAGTAAAAGTGAAGATATAGTTAATGTTAATTACTGGACATATTTAAAATGTATTAAACACCTTGACAACATTGTAAAGTTGATAGTTTAACTCTGCTTTGTCAGCCAAGGGGCGAGAGAGCCAAATATCACCGTTAGTTGTAAAGTAAGTGTTTATAGCAACGATCTAGTACATTTAAACTGTTCTTGGCGAACAATAAAAAATCTGTGCAGTACGAGCCAGCTCCCTGAGCTTCAAATTGTCACTTCCTTATCCATTATATAGTGCGCGCTAACCAGTATGTGAGAGAGCTTAATAACACCTTTAGTTAAATAGCAAGAATTACTACCTACTGGAGTATTAATCAGCGCCGAAGTCAGTGGGCGTAGATCTGCAACAGGGCCAAAAGCGTTTGTACGTAGTTTAAGTGAAGATCTAGTTAATGTTAATTACTGGACATATTTAAAATGTATTAAACAATTTGACAACATTGTATAGTAGATAGTTTAACTCTGCGTTGTCAGCCAAGGGGCGAGAGAACCAAATATCACCGTTAGTTGTAAAGTAAGTGTTTATAGCAACGATCTAGTACTTTTAAACTGTTCTTGGCGAACAATAAAAAATCTGTGCAGTACGAGCCAGCTCTCTGAGCTTCAAATTGTCACTTCCTTATCCATTATATAGTGCGCCCTAACCAGTATGTGAGAGAGCTTAATAACACCTTTAGCTAAATAGCAAGAATTACTACCTACTGGAGTATTAATCAGCGCCGAAGCGCGTGGCCGTAGATCTGCAACAGGACCAAACGTGTTTGTAACGTAGTAGAAGTGAAGATATAGTTAATGTTAATTACTGGACATATTTAAAATGTATTAAACACCTTGACAACATTGTAAAGTAGATTGTTTAACTTTGCGTTATCAGCTAAGGGGCGAGGGAGCCAAATATCACCGTTTGTTGTAAAGTAAGTGTTTATAGCAACGATCTAGTGCATTTAAACTGTTCTTGGCGAACAATAAAAAATCTGTGCACTACGAGCCAGTTCCCTGAACTTTAAATTGTCACAGTTGTTTCTTATTCATTATATAGTGCACCAAACCAGTATGCGAGAGAGTTTAATAACACCTTTAGGTATATAGAAAATTATATTAGCCATCATTCTAATGCATTTAATATGTACTAATACATCAAGAATTACTACTGGAGTATTAATCAGCTCAAACATCGCCGAAGCGCGTGGCCGTAGATCTGCAACAGGGCCAAACGCGTTTGTAACGTAGTAGAAGTGAAGATATAGTCAATGTTAATTCCTGGACATATTTAAAATGTATTAAACACCTTGACAACATTGTAAAGTAGATAGTTTAACTCTGCGTTGTCAGCCAAGGGGCGAGAAAGCCAAATATCACCGTTAGTTGTAAAGTAAGTGTTTATGGCAACGATCTAGTACATTTAAACTTTTCTTGGCGAACAATAAAAAATCTGTGCAGTACGAGCCAGCTTCCTGAGCTTCAAATTGTCACTTTCTTATCTATTATATAGTGCGCCCAAACCAGTACGTGAGAGAGCTTAATAACATCTTTGGGTATATAGAAAATTATATTAGTTATCATTCTAATGCATAAATATGTACTAATACATCTAGAATTACTACTGGAGTATTAATCAGCTCAATCAGCGCCGAAGCGCGTGGCCGTAGATCTGCAACAGGGCCAAAGCGTTTGTAACGTAGTAGAAGTGAAGTTATAGTTAATGTTAATTACTGGACATATTTAAAATGTATTATACACCTTGACAACATTGTAAAGTGATAGTTTAACTCTGCGTTGTCAGCCAAGGGGCGAGAGAGCCAAATATTACCGTTAGTTGTAAAGAAAGTGTTTATGGCAACGAACTAGTACCTTTAAACTGTTCTTGGCGAACAATAAAAAATCTGTGCAGTACGAGCCAGCTCCCTGATCTTCAAACTGTCACTTCCTTATCCATTATATAGTGCGGGCAAACCAGTACGTGAGAGAGCTTAATAACACCTTTAGGTATATAGAAAATTTTGTTAGCCATTATTCTAATGCATTTAATATGTACTAATACATCAAGAATTACTGCTGGAGGATTAATCAGCTCAATCAGCGCCGAAGAGCGTGACCGTAGATCTGCAACAGGGCCAAACGCGTTTGTAACGTAGTAGAAGTGAAGATATAGTTAATGTTAATTACTGGACATATTTAAAATGTATTAAACACCTTGACAACATTGTATAGTAGATAGTTTAACTCTGCGTTGTCAGCCAAGGGGCGAGAGAGCCAAATATTACCGTTAGTTGTAAAGAAAGTGTTTATGGCAACGAACTAGTACCTTTAAACTGTTCTTGGCGAACAATAAAAAATCTGTGCAGTACGAGCCAGCTCCCTGGGCTTCAAATTGTCACTTCCTTATCCATTATATAATTCGCCCAAATCAGTAAGTGAGAGAGCTGAATAACACCTTTAGGTATATAGAAAATTTTGTTAGCCATTATTCTAATGCATTTAATATGTACTAATACATCAAGAATTACTGCTGGAGGATTAATCAGCTCAATCAGCGCCGAAGAGCGTGACCGTAGATCTGCAACAGGGCCAAACGCGTTTGTAACGTAGTAGAATGGAAGATATAGTTAATGTTAATTACTGGACATATTTAAAATGTATTAAACACCTTGACAACATTGTAAAGTAGATAGTTTAACTCTGCGTTGTCAGCCAAGGGGCGAGAGAGCCAGATATTACCGTTAGTTGTAATGAAAGTGTTTATAGCAACGAACTAGTACCTTTAAACTTTTCTTGGCGAACAATAAAAAATCTGTGCAGTACGAGCCAGCTTCCTGAGCTTCAAATTGTCACTTTCTTATCTATTATATAGTGCGCCCAAACCAGTACGTGAGAGAGCTTAATAACATCTTTGGGTATATAGAAAATTATATTAGTTATCATTCTAATGCATAAATATGTACTAATACATCTAGAATTACTACTGGAGTATTAATCAGCTCAATCAGCGCCGAAGCGCGTGGCCGTAGATCTGCAACAGGGCCAAAGCGTTTGTAACGTAGTAGAAGTGAAGTTATAGTTAATGTTAATTACTGGACATATTTAAAATGTATTATACACCTTGACAACATTGTAAAGTGATAGTTTAACTCTGCGTTGTCAGACAAGGGGCGAGAGAGCCAAATATCACCGTTAGTTGTAAAGTAAGTGTTTATAGCAACGATCTAGTACATTTAAACTGTTCTTGGCAAACCATAAAAAATCTGTGCAGTACGAGCCAGCTCCCTGATCTTCAAACTGTCACTTCCTTATCCATTATATAGTGCGGGCAAACCAGTACGTGAGAGAGCTTAATAACACCTTTAGGTATATAGAAAATTTTGTTAGCCATTATTCTAATGCATTTAATATGTACTAATACATCAAGAATTACTGCTGGAGGATTAATCAGCTCAATCAGCGCCGAAGAGCGTGACCGTAGATCTGCAACAGGGCCAAACGCGTTTGTAACGTAGTAGAAGTGAAGATATAGTTAATGTTAATTACTGGACATATTTAAAATGTATTAAACACCTTGACAACATTGTATAGTAGATAGTTTAACTCTGCGTTGTCAGCCAAGGGGCGAGAGAGCCAAATATTACCGTTAGTTGTAAAGAAAGTGTTTATGGCAACGAACTAGTACCTTTAAACTGTTCTTGGCGAACAATAAAAAATCTGTGCAGTACGAGCCAGCTCCCTGGGCTTCAAATTGTCACTTCCTTATCCATTATATAATTCGCCCAAATCAGTAAGTGAGAGAGCTGAATAACACCTTTAGGTATATAGAAAATTTTGTTAGCCATTATTCTAATGCATTTAATATGTACTAATACATCAAGAATTACTGCTGGAGGATTAATCAGCTCAATCAGCGCCGAAGAGCGTGACCGTAGATCTGCAACAGGGCCAAACGCGTTTGTAACGTAGTAGAATGGAAGATATAGTTAATGTTAATTACTGGACATATTTAAAATGTATTAAACACCTTGACAACATTGTAAAGTAGATAGTTTAACTCTGCGTTGTCAGCCAAGGGGCGAGAGAGCCAGATATTACCGTTAGTTGTAATGAAAGTGTTTATAGCAACGAACTAGTACCTTTAAACTTTTCTTGGCGAACAATAAAAATCTGTGCAGTGCGAGCCAGCTCCCTGGGCTTCAAATTGTCACTTCCTTATCCATTATATAATGCGCCCAAATCAGTAAGTGAGAGCTGAATAACACCTTTAGATATATAGAAAATTTTGTTAGCCATTATTGTAATGCATTTAATATGTACTAATACATCAAGAATTACTACTGGAGGATTAAGCAGCTCAATCAGCGCCGAAGCGCGTGGCCGTAGATCTGCAACAGGGCCAAACGCGTTTGTAACGTAGTAGAAGTGAAGATATAGTTAATGTTAATGACTGGACATATTTAAAATGTATTAAACACCTTGACAACATTGTATAGTAGATAGTTTAACTCTGCGTTGTCAGACAAGGGGCGAGAGAGCCAAATATCACCGTTAGTTGTAAAGTAAGTGTTTATAGCAACGATCTAGTACATTTAAACTGTTCTTGGCGAACAATAAAAAATCTGTGCAGTACGAGCCAGCTCCCTGAGCTTCAAATTGTCACTTCCTTATCCATTATATAGTGCGCCCAAACCAGTACGTGAGAGAGCTTAATAACACCTTTAGATATATAGAAAATTTTGTTAGCCATTATTGTAATGCATTTAATATGTACTAATACATCAAGAATTACTACTGGAGGATTAAGCAGCTCAATCAGCGCCGAAGCGCGTGGCCGTAGATCTGCAACAGGGCCAAACGCGTTTGTAACGTAGTAGAAGTGAAGATATAGTTAATGTTAATTACTGGACATATTTAAAATGTATTAAACACCTTGACAACATTGTATAGTAGATAGTTTAACTCTGCGTTGTCAGACAAGGGGCGAGAGAGCCAAATATCACCGTTAGTTGTAAAGTAAGTGTTTATAGCAACGATCTAGTACATTTAAACTGTTCCTGGCGAACCATAAAAAATCTGTCCAGTACGAGCCAGCTCCCTGAGCTTCAAATTGTCACTTCCTTATCCATTATATAGTGCGCCCAAACCAGTACGTGAGAAAGCTTAATAACACCTTTAGGTATATAGAAAATTATATTAGCCATCATTCTAATGCAGTTAATATGTACTAATTCATCAAGAATTACTACTGGAGTATTAATCAGCTCAATCAGCGCCGAAGCGCGTGGCCGTAGATCTGCAACAGGGCCAAACGCGTTTGTAACGTAGTAGAAGTGAAGATATAGTTAATGTTAATTACTGGACATATTTAAAATGTATTATACACCTTGACAACATTGTAAAGTAGATAGTTTAACTCTGCGTTGTCAGCCAAGGGGCGAGAGAGCCAAATATTACCGTTAGTTGTAAAGAAAGTGTTTATAGATACGAACTAGTACCTTTAAACTGTTCTTGGCGAACAATAAAAAATCTGTGCAGTACGAGCCAGCTCCCTGGGCTTCAAATTGTCACTTCCTTATCCATTATATAATTCGCTCACATCAGTAAGTGAGAGAGCTGAATAACACCTTTAGGTATATAGAAAATTTTGGTAGCCATTATTCTAATGCATTTAATATGTACTAATACATCAAGAATTACTACTGGAGGATTAAGCAGCTCAATCAGCGCCGAAGCGCGTGGCCGTAGATCTGCAACAGGGCCAAACGCGTTTGTAACGTAGTAGAAGTGAAGATATAGTTAATGTTAATTACTGGACATATTTAAAATGTATTAAACACCTTGACAACATTGTATAGTAGATAGTTTAACTCTGCGTTGTCAGACAAGGGGCGAGAGAGCCAAATATCACCGTTAGTTGTAAAGTAAGTGCTTATAGCAACGATCTAGTACATTTAAACTGTTCTTGGCGAACCATAAAAAATCTGTGCAGTACGAGCCAGCTCCCTGAGCTTCAAATTGTCACTTCCTTATCCATTATATAGTGCGCCCAAACCAGTACGTGAGAGAGCTTAATAACACCTTTAGGTATATAGAAAATTATATTAGCCATCATTCTAATGCAGTTAATATGTACTAATTCATCAAGAATTACTACTGGAGTATTAATCAGCTCAATCAGCGCCGAAGCGCGTGGCCGTAGATCTGCAACAGGGCCAAACGCGTTTGTAACGTAGTAGAAGTGAAGATATAGTTAATGTTAATTACTGGACATATTTAAAATGTATTATACACCTTGACAACATTGTAAAGTAGATAGTTTAACTCTGCGTTGTCAGCCAAGGGGCGAGAGAGCCAAATATTACCGTTAGTTGTAAAGAAAGTGTTTATAGATACGAACTAGTACCTTTAAACTGTTCTTGGCGAACAATAAAAAATCTGTGCAGTACGAGCCAGCTCCCTGGGCTTCAAATTGTCACTTCCTTATCCATTATATAATTCGCTCACATCAGTAAGTGAGAGAGCTGAATAACACCTTTAGGTATATAGAAAATTTTGGTAGCCATTATTCTAATGCATTTAATATGTACTAATACATCAAGAATTACTACTTTAGGATTAAGCAGCTCAATCAGCGCCGAAGCGCGTGGCCGTAGATCTGCAACAGGGCCAAACGCGTTTGTAACGTAGTAGAAGTGAAGATATAGTTAATGTTAATTACTGGACATATTTAAAATGTATTAAACACCTTGACAACATTGTATAGTAGATAGTTTAACTCTGCGTTGTCAGACAAGGGTCGAGAGAGCCAAATATCACCGTTAGTTGTAAAGTAAGTGTTTATAGCAACGATCTAGTACATTTAAACTGTTCTTGGCGAACCATAAAAAATCTGTGCAGTACGAGCCAGCTCCCTGAGCTTCAAATTGTCACTTCCTTATCCATTATATAGTGCGCCCAAACCAGTACGTGAGAGAGCTTAATAACACCTTTAGGTATATAGAAAATTATATTAGCCATCATTCTAATGCAGTTAATATGTACTAATTCATCAAGAATTACTACTGGAGTATTAATCACCTCAATCAGCACCGAAGCGCGTGGCCGTAGATCTGCAACAGGGCCAAACGCGTTTGTAACGTAGTAGAAGTGAAGAAATAGTCAATGTTAATTACTGGACATATTTAAAATGTATTAAACACCTTGACAACATTGTAAAGTAGATAGTTTAACTCTGCGTTGTCAGCCAAGCGGCTAGAGAGCCAAATATCACCGTTAGTTGTAAAGTAAGTGTTTATAGCAACGAACTAGTACATTTAAACTGTTCTTGGCGAACAATAAAAAATCTGTGCTGTACGAGCCAGCTCCCTGGGCTTCAAATTGTCACTTCCTTATCCATTATATAATGCGCCCAAATCAGTAAGTGAGAGAGCTGAATAACACCTTTAGGTATATAGAAAATTTTGTTAGCCATTATTCTAATGAATTTAATATGTACTAATACATCCAGAATTACTGCTGGAGTATTAATCAGCTCAATCAGCGCCGAAGCGCGTGGCCGTAGATCTGCAACAGGGCCAAACGCGTTTGTAACGTAGTAGAAGTGAAGATATAGTTAATGTTAATTACTGGACATATTTAAAATGTATTATACACCTTGACAACATTGTAAAGTAGATAGTTTAACTCTGCGTTGTCAGCCAAGGGGCGAGAGAGCCAAATATTACCGTTAGTTGTAATGAAAGTGTTTATAGCAACGAACTAGTACCTTTAAACTTTTCTTGGTGAACAATAAAAAATCTGTGCAGTGCGAGCCAGCTCCCTGGGCTTCAAATTGTCACTTCCTTATCCATTACATAATGCGCCCAAATCAGTAAGTGAGAGCTGAATAACACCTTTAGATATATAGAAAATTTTGTTAGCCATCATTCTAATGCAGTTAATATGTACTAATTCATCAAGAATTACTACTGGAGTATTAATCACCTCAATCAGCACCGAAGCGCGTGGCCGTAGATCTGCAACAGGGCCAAACGCGTTTGTAACGTAGTAGAAGTGAAGAAATAGTCAATGTTAATTACTGGACATATTTAAAATCTATTAAACACCTTGACAGTAGTGTAGTTAGACGGGTTCTGGCGCACTTCCGGTGGTTTGGAACTTGGCTAAGTGTCACGTGGCGGCCTCTGGTTTGAAACTTGGCTAAGTCTAGTCGAAGGTCACGGGCCTAGCCGAGGTCAAGGTCACAGGCCTAGCCGGTGGGCGTGGCCTAGTCGGGATCATTGACCTCGATCACTTCCGGGAATTTTTTGGGTTAAAAGTGTAGTTTTTGAAATTTTCCCACGCTCGAGCGTCTGAGTACGCAGACATGTCTATTCATATAGGTAAGAAAGGGGGATGCTATACTCAATGGTGAGGGGCAGTATAATTTTGAACTTATCTAGATTGGTTAAAAATCAGATGTATAAGAGAAAATCTCAAACAAAAACATTTTGTCAGACCTGTCCAGACCTGTGGATGTGAGTCATCGTCGGGGAATGTGCAAGGTTGCTAAAAATAAACCGGTTGTCTGAGGTTTCTGCGTAGGTCTGCGCGGGAGTCTGCGTGAAGGTTTCTGCACAGGTCTGCGCGGAGGTCTGCGCGATGGTTTGGCGGGAAATTCAAATTATAATCAGTGTTTTTGACGGGAAAATCTGAAAGTGTACAAGGTTGCTAAAATGTATGGGGTCTTTGTCATTATCAGTGTCTATAAATTTGGTGGACAGACAGACAGGCAGACCGACAGGCAGACAGACAGACAGACAGACAGACAGACTGACAGACAGACAGACAGGCAGACAGACAGACAGGTAGGCAGACAGACAGACAGACAGACAGGCAGACAGACAGACAGACAGACAGACAGACAGACAGATAGACAGACAGACAGACAGACGGACAGACAGGCAGACAGACAGACAGAAGGTTTAGGCGGAGGTTTAGTTAGTTTTAGAGAAAAGTAGAGTTGATCAATTTCAGCTTGAATGTCTGCAATAATTTCATTTGCTATTTCTATATTTGTACTAGCAGAGTTTTGGTGTTTGGAAAGTCGATAAATAATCTTATTAAGTTCTTTGTTAAGGAAGGTCTTGTTGACAGCATCCTCTTCCAATAGAGATTGCGCAAGATTGGCTAATCGTCGAACTGATTCGTTTTCATTTTCGGCGCAAGTATGTAAGCGGTAGACAGCTAGACAGGTAGACAGCTAGACTGGTAGACAGGTAGACAGCTAGACAGGTAGACAGGTAAACAGCTGGACAGGTAGACAGCTAGACAGGTAGACAGGTAGACAGCTAGACAGGTAGACAGGTAGACGATAGACAGCCAGGTGGACAAGTAGACTGACAGGTCCAAACCAGTTCCCATGTAGCCTTGCAGGTTTCTGCTTGCCACGTCTTCTTACTTTTTATATTACTATAGGAAATTCAAGTTTAGGTGATAAAAATAATAAATCGGTTAAAAAACATTTTATTGTCTTACAAATTACAAAATTACAAACATTCGTACAATTTATACACAGAACACAACCCTTTCTTTATGCTTACTTACAGTAGTCTTAATTCTATCCAATTTAATTTTTATTCTGTAATTTAAATCTAAATTTGAATCTTGTATTTCTTTTTCGAACCAGTAATTAGATATGTACAACTGTTCTAGGTTTTCAAACTGTAAAATATAACGAATCTTTTGTCTGAATTGTTTTTGTTTAATTGCTTTAATAATTAGTTCCGTTCCTTCTTCTAATTCTTCCAACCGATGACATTGTGTAACCTTAATACTACCTTTTATTTCTTGCATAGTAATATGGTCAATTTTTTCTATTTCTTCTTGGCAAGATGAACTATTATTATCCATATTTTGCAACACTTTCGTATAATACTTAAGTTCCTCAACCTTCGGGAATGAGTGTCCATTAAATGTTGTAATTCCGTTGGTTTTAAATGATATAAATGGTTCCTCGGTTGGTAAACATATTATATCCGATTTGTTAAAAGGAATTAAAATGTAACCTTCTTCTTTAAGTTTTTCTCTCGAGTTGTAAATACTTAAAAACACATTTTTGTAATGTCCTTTTAAGAAGTAAACGCTTCTACACCCATTTTTTTCTCCAAGTATTCCGACATATGGATATTTCCCATAATTGTTATATCCACCATTATTTACAGTAAATGCGGAAATCGTATAACATCCAGTTATATCCAAATTTTTCCATTGATTTTTAAAGTAATTTCTTAAAATTTCTCTCATTTCTATTAACTTGTGTTCTTTCTCGAGCAAATATTTGTATTGTTCTTTTATAGCAATTGTATTTTGCACATATTCTACTTTTCGTTTTTTCAAATTTATTTCTTCCAGTTCTAGTTCTCGTTTTCTTGCACTTAATATATAAACAGATGAGAGTGGTTCTATTTCTTTAATTGCATGCGGAGAAAGTTTGTTAGTTATGTTGGTTCTCCTTCTTAAAACTTGGGGAATGACATTATTCGTTTTGATTAATCCCATACCTTCGATACTTACATCTTTCGAAATAGTAGAGAAAATGGTCGTGGATTTAGAAAAAAATGTTTCTCCAGCTTTAATATAACATTTTTGCCTAATATTTATGTCGCCTGTATTTACATCATTTTCTACAATTTCTACATAATTAATTGGCAGATAATTAAAACTAAAAGCAGAAAGTGCATAATTTATCATCTTATTTCGGTTTTCTAGATTATCGGGTAATTTAATTTGCAATCCAGTCAACTTTCTTGTGTTTCTATTTCCCCAATAGACATATTGTAAGACATTATTAAATACTACACAACAACTATTCTGCAGAGTATTAGTCAATTTAGACCACATTTTAGCAATCGAGACAGAATATATTGGAGCATCTTGGAAGTACATTTTACTGGTTTCCAATAAATTTAAACAATCTTTTAAAGGATCAAATCCATTGTGTGCATTATAATAATCTCCAATAGTATAATTATATATTGTTGCCTCCAATCTTGTAATTCCATGTTCCTTAGCGGAAATAGACGAAAATGTTTCCTTTAAACGGGTATCTGGGCAATTGATAAAGTCGATAATATGGTTACCAATCTGTTTGTTAACTCCTGGACTTGTTATTTGACATACAAATTTGTTGTATATTTTAACTCTAGCATTCGAATTTAACCATGTTAAACAATCAATTCCAACTGTTTTATCATTGTCTACAATCACATTATAATTTTCCTTGGACTCCCCTTGGTGACAAAAGTTATGGTTAGTAGTCAAATAATGGCCCATTTCTATCTTGTTAAATATTCCTGCAAAATCTTGCGTTATATCCAAATCCAAAAGGTAGTAATCATCTATTTGGAGCTGTTTTAAAAGTTCTGGCATTTCTTCTAACAGGGTCTGCACATTAACATCGGCTAGTTCTACTTTGTACGGAATTACTACTGGATTTTTATATTTTTTGTTAATATTTTCCAGACCTTCCTTTCCAATAACTTGTATAATGCCTCTTGCCATCCTGTTCTCACTTTGTAGAAGATAAGGTAATTTCGCTTTCACTCCATGTCTAGCAGAAATAAATTTAGAGAATTTCCCCCGTAAATGACTATTACAAGCACCGCATATCTCCTTCTTAACAATAAGACCACTTTCTCCTTCACAATCTACACGGTCAATAATTTTAGCCAACATTATATTGTCGCAAAACGGTTCTGTAATCGGCGTAAGTAAATCTAAATTGCTGTTGGTAAGGAGTTGTTCGTCTTCTGTATAATTTATATTTCCAACATCTGTAATTAGGTTGTTGTTGTCGAGATTTTCTACTAATAACCAGAGTCCGAATCTCTCGTTAGTTGGTTTTATTTTATTTCCCAAGAGCTGGGTAATACTATATACTTTAGAGGAGCCCATGTTCACAGTTTCAGCTACTTCACAATACTAAATCTAATCTGGAAATTTTTTATTATATACCTAACAATAATAAGTCACCCCCCTCCACACCAATTTTAATCTACTTTGCAAGGAAAAAGTAAGAAGACGTGGCAAGCAGAAACCTGCAAGGCTACATGGGAACTGGTTTGGACCTGTCAGTCTACTTGTCCACCTGGCTGTCTATCGTCTACCTGTCTACCTGTCTAGCTGTCTACCTGTCTACCTGTCTAGCTGTCTACCTGTCCAGCTGTTTACCTGTCTACCTGTCTAGCTGTCTACCTGTCTACCAGTCTAGCTGTCTACCTGTCTAGCTGTCTACCGCTTACATACTTGCGCCGAAAATGAAAACGAATCAGTTCGACGATTAGCCAATCTTGCGCAATCTCTATTGGAAGAGGATGCTGTCAACAAGACCTTCCTTAACAAAGAACTTAATAAGATTATTTATCGACTTTCCAAACACCAAAACTCTGCTAGTACAAATATAGAAATAGCAAATGAAATTATTGCAGACATTCAAGCTGAAATTGATCAACTCTACTTTTCTCTAAAACTAACTAAACCTCCGCCTAAACCTTCTGTCTGTCTGTCTGCCTGTCTGTCCGTCTGTCTGTCTGTCTGTCTATCTGTCTGTCTGTCTGTCTGTCTGTCTGTCTGTCTGCCTGTCTGTCTGTCTGTCTGTCTGCCTACCTGTCTGTCTGTCTGCCTGTCTGTCTGTCTGTCAGTCTGTCTGTCTGTCTGTCTGTCTGTCTGCCTGTCGGTCTGCCTGTCTGTCTGTCCACCAAATTTATAGACACTGATAATGACAAAGACCCCATACATTTTAGCAACCTTGTACACTCCCAGATTTTCCCGTCAAAAACACTGATTATAATTTGAATTTCCCGCCAAACCATCGCGCAGACCTCCGCGCAGACCTGTGCAGAAACCTTCACGCAGACTCCCGCGCAGACCTACGCAGAAACCTCAGACAACCGGTTTATTTTTAGCAACCTTGCACATTCCCCGACGATGACTCACATCCACAGGTCTGGACAGGTCTGACAAAATGTTTTTGTTTGAGATTTTCTCTTATACATCTGATTTTTAACCAATCTAGATAAGTTCAAAATTATACTGCCCCTCACCATTGAGTATAGCATATCCTTATTAATTAGAGTATTTTTTACTAATATATTGCAGTGATCTAATGGCTTTATTTAATTCTTATTTTCTGGGTTTTATTTTAAATTTTGATATCTTACCTTTTGCGCACAGTCTTTAGCATTGTAATAACCTTAGTTATTCGACTCTAATCGACTATTAAAATCAGATTAAGACATAAACCATGAATACCGGATATAGGACAATTGTATATATTAAGTAATTAATAACTGCCTGTATCATGCGTTTAACAACTTTGTTAATAATATTAGTTAATTCAATTTTAGATTAATATTACTGTCTGTTTATATCTTCTATTCGTCAGAAATCTCTGCTACAACTATGCTGGACTATTTACAAATACCGTTGTAAGAAATCGAAATTCCAATGATAAAACTACAGCACCACTCCTTTTAGGAACAATATTTTAAGCTGCTTTTTATTTTTGTAGTTAAAACATATAGTGCTGGCGTCGGATTTCGTAACATTCTTAAAGCCAAGGTGCTAACACAAGAACAAAGAAGGTGTTTGTTTTTGCGATATGCGGAAGTTGCCGAATTGGATAAACTGAAAAATGCTGACGATTATTTTATCGCTCCTTCTGCTGTCTAGGACTCCGCTTCCTACCAGAGTTTACTGCTGGAATGTGTATAAGATTGGCTAAAACTACATCAAACTTTTAACCTAGAAGAGTATTTTTTACTAATATATATTGCTGTTCGATATTTGACAAAACCCGGTTTGGCAGCTGCATTACAAGTTTTCTGTCTGTCTGTCAGCAGTGCTTTCGAACCTATCGAATCTAAAATTTGGTAAAAGAAAACAATATGCAATTAAATGGTACTGTTGCTAATATCCAAAATTTTTAACTCAGTTTACACTCCGAACTGTAACCTGTAAATCCCTACAGCATAATAATACTTCTTTAGGAACTTGCTTCCTGCTAAAGTGAGGGATGCTGTACATAAATCCAAGCGAAATAAATAACTATCGGCTCGAGACTGTGTATTTAATAAAGTACGGGAAAAACACGTAATATTTACTTTGCTTACAAATAATGTCTCTAAGACCACAAAACTTTTGTATTAGTCAGCAAATTATGTTAAACAAAGGCAGCATTCAATTTAGCTGTTGTGCAGATTTTTCTCAAACAATGGGTTCCTTTGTTCAATTTTTAACAGCTTTGCACATTTCTCAAACATGTCTGGACATGGTAGCCGAAACGAGGTAGCCGAATAGCAGCGCTGCCCCCCTTTCTTACCTATATGAATAGACATGTCTGCGTACTCAGACGCTCGAGCGTGGGAAAATTTCAAAAACTACACTTTTAACCCAAAAAATTCCCGGAAGTGATCGAGGTCAATGATCCCGACTAGGCCACGCCCACCGGCTAGGCCTGTGACCTTGACCTCGGCTAGGCCCGTGACCTTCGACTAGACTTAGCCAAGTTTCAAACCAGAGGCCGCCACGTGACACTTAGCCAAGTTCCAAACCTTCAGCTTTTCTGATATTTTCCTGAAGCCATTTAAAAATATCTGTGTGGTGACGTACAACGCTAGGCTGAAATATATAAGTTATATGGTTAGTATTTAAATATTCGAACACGTCTTCTATAAACTTGCTGTGGGCATAATAATCAGCTTCAAAGACAGCATCATGAAGAAAATATGGATATTGCTGTTGCTCGTCAGTTGCAAATTCGATTCGAGAGCCAGATGATATTGTTTCAATAAGAAAATGCTGCTCGTAGGAAGTAATGTTCTGTAACGATAATTTTGAAAGGACTAAATTAAGATCTGTTTCAGTATTAATTTTCAACTCTCCTCTTCTTACTTCGTTAATAATTTCCCTAATAACATTAAAGGCAGCTAACATAGTTTTTAAAATTTCATTTACGATAGCGGTTTCAACACTTTTAAAGTGCGTAGCCCAAATAAGAGTTTTGCTCGGTATAGCAATACCAATTTTGTGTAATATATACTTCAAAGTTTGCAAGTCGTTACGTCCAATAGCATTACGTAAATGGAAATTATAGATTTCTCTATTTTTGACATACAGATCTTTGTTCAACCACAGTATATTTGAATTTGACGGTAACATTTTGCAGACTGAGATATCTTAGAGAGAGCTGGTGTTTATAATGTGGTTGGTGGGCAGTAACCCCAAGGCAAAGTGTCAGTATACATACAGTTTACTATTCTTTTATCATCATGTGGATCTAAAGCCTTTTTTCTTTGTTTTAAAGAAAATACGTTGTGGGTTTTTGATCTAATTGTTCTCTGATCGCAAAATACTGTTTCGTTATTAAACAGGCAGTCTTTGTAATCCTCAAATGTAATTCTATTCAAAGCAGCTCTGGTAATACCTTTAGCTTTCTTTGAAATTTTAAATTCTCCATTCTCAGCATCCTCTAATGTTTTTAAAGCATACAATTTTGCACGTAGACCAACAAATTCGGTAATTATTTTTTCGCTCATTTCGTCTTTCATTAGACCTATTACTTTTTTATTAACTTGTGGAAGGTTATATGGATTGTTCGGAGGATAATCGCTTGTATCAAATTTGTGAATATCTTCCCGTATAAAATCGTATATATTTGGAAGGGTAAAGTGATATATGAGACTATCTGTGTCTGTGTACAGCAGTTTTGCTTGATTACCCATCTTCTGTTTAATATAATTGTAATGAAAATCGTATATTAAAATTTTTGAAATATCTAGGATTGAAAATCCAACGAATATTGGCTTATTAAAAACTATTTCCAACTGATTTAATTCTATAAGTACCAAGTCTTTATCTAAAATAGTACAGCTGTGAAAATTTGGTTTTGATATGTATGCACTGGCTCCGTACCTACCTTCCCATTTAGAAATTAATTTTATTGTTTTGTATTTTCTAACATTTTCCATAGTTTTGCCAAATACAGCGTTATTCATAAGTTTATAAAAATCCTTTTCAAAATTATTTTTGGCGGCTTGTCTTAATTTTGTATTTAAATCTATGTATGGTTTAAGCCAAGCTGATTGCTTAAATTTTAATATTCTGTGAATTTTTACAATTTTTAGCCCTAAACTTACAGCTTGCTGCAGATTGCGGTAATGTATTACGTAGTTTTCTTTTTTAAATAAAGTGGTTGTCAATTTTGATTGTTTGGATGTTGGTGGTGTATAATGGTCAGGACATAGAGGCAAATCTTTGTGAAGTTCAAATAAATTTTGAGGATATTCTAAATCGACTTCATAAATATAGCCTGTTTCAGAATCTGCTGGAGTATTTAAATGATCAATTTTATGAATATCTAAATCATTTACCCATTCAAACCCTCCATACGGTAGATATTCAGACATCCCGGCCCCGTACATGTTATTAATATCTAAATATAGGATATATGATTCAAGATCGGCTTCTACGAATTTTTCACCCATATATCGATTATTAGCTTTAGCGTATCGATTGGAACACTGTGCTAACCCTCCTCTAATACCCCTCTCTATGAACAACAGTTGATCTACATCTGTCAACAGCTCAAGTTTAACTTTAGTAGTTTTTAACATTGCCTGAAATGCCAATCCTGGTGCTGTGTAAAAATGTAGAGCATCTAATCCATACGTTTTCATACAATTCTCTCTAAAATTCTCAAACACATCAGCTAAGAGTAGAACATCAACTGTAAGGTACATATCAGCATACTGACCTAGAGTTTGCATATTAAATGTGTTCCAAACACGCAGTGCATGTTCATAATTTTCATCTGAAATAGCTGTTCCATGCAGCTGACTAAAAAATTGCGTTTTGTCAGGAAGACTTTTATCATTCAACTTTTCAAAATTGTCTAGGTAGTCGTATGGAAAGATACCCTTACGTAGTAGTAATTCAAATTCTTCTTTGCTCTTGCAAAATTTGCGTGTAATAGTTTTTAAATTGTTCGGTAAATTTAATGACAATTGTTCTAAACTGCTAGCCATAAATCGAAATGAGTCTAAAAATCTAAAATCAATATTTGTACCATCCACATGCTTTGTAAATGATATAAATTTTTCCTTATTTATAGGTAACAATTTAATATCTCCCATAATCAGTTTTGCCAATGGTTTTATAATAAAATGAGCGTCATAACCGCTGAGATTATGAAAGAGAACGGGAATATAATGTGCATCTTTATAGTTAAGATTACAGTGTTGATAAGCACTACCTCAATACTCACCTGTCTGATGATTGTGATCACGTACACGCACGTCTTTATCGGTGAAAGGTTTACAAATGTAACAGCATACCGATTTTTGAAATGAATCGTTTTCCTGCTGGCTAATATCCATAGGCTCTATATTTGACAGTATATTATTTACTTGATACGCTATAGATTGTAATTCTTTTACAAACCATTCCATACAGTCGGCACCACGATATATATTAAATCGAGATAGACTATCGTCATATGAACATTTTAAATAATAGGCAATACTAAATGGAACATGTTTTTGATAAACCCCCGCATTTTCGGAAACAACGTTCTGTTCTTTTTCTAAAACACACTCCACGTCCGCGTATATTGAAAATGGTACTTTTTCCTGGTATTTATAGTCTTTAAATTCTATTTTTGTACCTTCTTCGGGCATTTTAATTTTAGTTTCATTTACACCATTACAATTTCTAATGTGATTTAAATGTGATTCTTTAGTTACGAAATGATTTAAACACGTATCACATACAAAAGATTGAGTTTTTCTCTTATGCATCTGATTTCTAAGTAATCTAGATAAGTTTCTTATCCAACAGAAATGGAACTGCCCCTCATCGTTGGATATCATTAGTAAATGTATAGCATCTTTATTAATTTGAGTATTTTTACTAATATATAAGGGCAGTACTGAATGTTTACCAAATTTGTTTTTTCTTTCTAGCGTATATACATTTATACGCAAATCATTCATTGTCTCAAATTTTTATATATCTTTTAATTTCATTGGAAATTCTAGTCCCGAGTACTTTAAAACTTCACTGAAATCTGGATATGAAGATATTCTATCAGCATGCTTATTTGCAGGATATAATGCTGACACTACCGACCACAAAAAACAATATTCGTCATCATTTTTTACGTTAATGACAGCCTTTTTATTTTTAATATCTTTAGGTAACTCAATATATTTACCTACTGTTAATGGTGTGTAATGATTTAAATTTACTTTTAAATGTAATATCTCGAGCAAACTCCAACCTGAATCACGTTCTTGAAAATCTTCTAGTTTCGTCAACAGCTTATTCTCAACATTAGTCGCATACCACTCTTTTAAATTGGTGCCAGAATCAATTTTTTCATTTTTAGTTGCAAACGTTTTTAAATCTACCTCGCCACTACTAGGTTTTATAAAATATGCACTAAATATTACATTAGCTTTAAGCATTAACTTATCTTTTATAATTTGTTTTACTTTTATTGAGAAACTTCTGTATGCTTTTGCAAGAAATTCTTGTGGTTCCTTATAACCTAAATTTACAATCATACCTGTTCTTATTCTACTGTTAAAACAAGATTCTACATCTTCCCATACCAACTTGTTCTTTTGCTGCTGCTGCTGCTGACCACTCCCTACACCCGCTCCCTTCTTTCCTAATTTTGCTTTTAAATTTCGCAATAATTGCCGTTGCCCCTTTAATAAACTTAAATTTGCCTCTAGTCTGAATGCATTATCATTTTTAAAACTATGCTTACGTATAAATCGACTAACAATTAAAATGGTTTTATTTACATGTTTAATCAATGTCTCAGCCTCATCACTACATTTTACAATCGCTATCGCGTCTCTGATGGTTTTTATTGAGTTCGAACTTAATTCGGTAACGCTGTCTGTTGCAGACATGTTCGCGCGCATGCAGTTGTAATACTAACTATTGCAGACAGCCGAGCCGCTCTATTTATTCATCGTCGCAGCTGATAATGGAGGCCTGCGTCAGCAAAAAAATTCAGACAAAGGCGGCATTCAATTTAGCAGTCGTGCAGATTTTTCCTCAAACAATGGGTTCCTTTGTTCAATTTTTAACAGCTTTGCAGATTTCTCAAACATGTCTGTACATGTCTGAAGCTTGTTTATCTGATAATGGCGGTCAGCAAAAATTTCTCCAGACAACAATGGCTTCATTGTCCAATTATCGTGCTGATTTTAAAACAATGGATGTCATTGTTCTATTTACCAGCTTTGCACATTTTAATCTCCAGACAACAATGGCTTCATTGTTCTCGAATTTCGTGCTGATTTTAAAACAATGGATGCCATTGTTCAATAACATCCTGCAAGAATGGACATGTCTGTCAGACGATGAGTCACATCCGGTCGAGCCTGAGAAAATGTTGATAAGCGTAACAATAGCTTCTGATTTACTGATAACAACATCCTGCAAGAATAGACATGTCTGCATCCCAGACGCTCGAGCGTGGGAAAATTTCAAAAACTACACTTTTAACCCAAAACATACCCGGAAGTGGCACGTGACCTAGGTAAGGCCCGTGACCTTGACCCCGGCTAGACCCGTAACCCCCGGCTAGACCAACGACCTTGACAAACCTGCGCGCGCAGACCTGCGCAGACACCTGCGCAGAAAACCTGCGCAGTGACACATTTTGGTCCAGAACGCCCCTAGGTACACTACTTCTAATAGATTTTAATGTCATTGAGTTTAGTTAAATTGAATCGAATCGAATTGCAATCTACCAAAGAAAACTTTTTTTCGATTTCTATAGATATGAAATTTAAGTTGATTAATGCAATTCAATTTAATATAGCATATTCAAATAAAAGAACATTCACGGCCCTGACTTAACAAATCTCAGGTCATATTCCTACATGTGTAATGAAGCGTCCTGAACTTAACTTCGCTTACCGAAAAGCGAATCAATTAGACGAATTGGAATTAATATAATCTAATTGAATATTCTGTAAAGTAAATAGAAAGTTTTCATTTGACAGCAATATCGAAGCCTATTAATCTAAACGAATTATATCGAATTATATTCTATCGCTATTTCAAAAATTCAGTGTCATTCGTTTAACCAGGAACCTCAAATCAAAACGAATTGTACTTTATCATACAAAAAAGACTTCATTCGTTTGGAAAGAAAAATGGGAAACGAATTCAATAAAATCGAATTGAAGCTAATTCAATAACATTTATTGTAACTGAATTTAGTTGCATAAAAAATATATACATCCAATTTGATTGAACTGGAATTTTTAAGTTGAGTAATGAAGCGCATTTAATGAAAGTAATCTAATAGACTGTAGTAATTTCGCTAATCTAAAATGCAAAAGATATAATTTCATTCACTTGAACAAGAAACTTCAAGTCGAGTAATCGAATAAAACTTAATTTAATTAAAAAGAACTGTATTGTTTACAGTAAAAATCAATTCCACTCAGTGGGATAGAAAAACATCGTCGACAAAATCGACTTTAATGAAATCGAATAGAAATTAATTTGCATTCTGAAAAAGATCTCTTTTGCGTGATTAGACAGAACAGTCGAAGTTAAATAAGCAAAACAAATTTAATGGAATCAAAGGAAATCGTTTTACATTATATAAAGAAAACAATCGATTTGACTCAAAGTGACAAGTATTTTGCATTATATTTGGCGTCTTACCAAATACATAGATATAGCACTGGCATACAACCATTTATATGTTCAATTCAATTAGATTCAAAATTGAGATCAATTTATAGCTTCACTGGATTAATCTAGAAGCAGTGAGCAGCACTTTATCGCGAAGCATAACTTATTTTTTTGTCGCTTCCGTGCATAACTACCCCGAATGACAAGATTGTTAATTAAAATTTGATATATGGAAATGTGGGTGTTGTAGTTTCAACTTTGTGAAATTATAATATAATATTACACTATTTTTAGCTAATCGTTAGAATTAATTGATTATTATCTGTTTGCACTGTATAGGATTCAACGGTAATAACACATAAGGTGAAAATTTTTTGAGATTTCCTTTTCATTTGTATTTGGAAAGATTATTCAATAATATAAATATATTACTTCGAATTTACTATTGTCGACCGCAAATTTTTTTAATATTTTCCACTATTAATTTAATACTGGAGCTCTCAAAAAGATTATTATTCCTTTTTAAAGCAACGCCGATTTGGAAATTCCAATTCAAAGACTACTCACTAAATTGAATTCATTAAAACCAATCGTGATCGAGCGAAAGCACTATGACAAAATGACCAATTGCATTTTTTCGTGTATTATAGTGTTGGATAATCATTTAAATACAATTTTCGATTTTAGGATATTTTTGTTGTTGTAGTATAACAGTCCTATATTAATATTAATTTATTTACTGCAAAAAACATTTTATAAATTTCACGTATTGCACTCTATAAGGTGTATGTATAAATGTGTAGATTATCTCTAGCTTGTTTGAAGCTAAGTCTGCACGTTTTTACGGCGGGGTGAGCTGAGTTGTTATGACAATTTTAAATTCCTATGAGGGTAAAGATAGCACAGAGTTCACATTCTTTTGATCGGCATACGCACTAGTAATTAAACTAATTTAACTATGATTCTCTGCTACCGTAGCTTAAAGGGGAAACCACATACACACATACGAGGATACGAAGATAAAGAACTTAAGAAGGTAGATAAAGAAAATAAGGTTTATGTACATTTTCTAAGTATGGCTTACCTATACTCTAATCTTTTCTTGCATTGCATATACTCCATTTATTGAAAATCTACTATATTTATATTTTTTCCAAAAAGTAAATTCAATGATCCTCTCCTCATAAATTCGTAGAGATACCTTTAGCTGGCAATATTTTTATTATTTAGCACGATGGTCTGTCACGAGCGGCATACGTTAAGACAATATCTTCAATGATTAACAGTTAAGAGGGACACGCTTCTATTGCCTGTCGATCCGTCTGTCTGTCAACATGTTGGCGATATAGCTCAAAAACTATTTGTTGAAGGAAGTCAATATTTTGCAAGCGGGTTATATGTATACCTGTCTCTAAAGTGAATACACTTTTGGTCAAATATATAACGGGTGAATACATTAAAATAATCAAATGTTTTCCATTATGGCTTTAACTGAAATATAGATAAAAATTATAATTTGCACCTTGTTCATGCTTTATCGTTGACTAAAGTGGGACCCAGAAGCTACAGGGTAAATGTTGCAAAAGAGACAAAAATGGGCAACGATGAGCGCTTCGTATATAATCCACCCGCGAAGCAACTGCGAGGAGGCTGTTTACGGCCGCGCGAAACTACGGGGCGGGTTAGGCCTGGGGTTGCTGCTAAGTATTGAAAACGCTCTCGCAGGAGTTCAAATCGCAATAAGTTAAAATTCCACCGTCTGCAATGTCTTTTTAAATTGCAAATTGATGTCATTCGCGTCACCAAGTGTTTATTTTTATTGTTTTGGTATTATTAGGAACGTTAAGACGTTTTTTCTCTAGTTTCCTGTCATCTTTCAACAGTTTTAGTGTCACAACTTCCACTTGCGAGGGAACTTCTGTGTGAAACTCTTTGCAGATGTTTATTAAGGCGAAGTTCTTGATGCCAACATTTTTGAATGAGACGTTTTTGGTGTCTGCTGTTTTTGATAGCGAAAATTTCTGAAAGTGATAGCTTCAATGGCGAGATATTAAAAAAAATAATTTTTGAGTGGTACCTATCTATCTTAAAAGCAATATTCTTAAAGCCGACAGCAACTGTCCGAAAACAGCTTTTTCGTTTTTTTTACATTGTTTCTACTTGAAATTAAAACTAAAAAAATCTTCGAGCATTTCGTTTTGGCAATGTATTACGGTTGATAGTTTTTTCTTCTTATAAAAAATTTTAGTGTATAACTTTAGAAGGAAGCTATTTGCTGTTACCACTTTTGAAACACCCACTTTTAATTTGACTTCTGATGCCTTAGGACGCACATTAAAGGACTATTTTGGTGCACACTTTGAAAGTGGCTCTTCTATAATGGTCAGAAAGCAGATTATAAGTTTTTGTAATGGTTTTGTAATTTGCAACAACCGATTTGGTGAATTCAAGATTTGATGTTATTTTCAAAGCATTTTACCTTTTGGCCACATGCACTTAAACTTTTTTAATTATTTATATGACAATAATTTGGATTTGCTTATTTAAATTTTTGAGGAATGTGCATTTATCAAACTAAGATTAATAGTATTTCTATTGTACTACTAATGTTACGTTATTAATCCATATGATCTTCGGTTTGGTGTTTGCTCGGACCCTCAAGTGGAGATTGTTCAGTGTATTTTCGGTGCATTAAAGTCTATAAATGAAATAAATACGTGCTTTATGCTGTTTTTTCTTCGAGAGTTTATTTCACTGTGTGGGTTTCATTGTGTCTCGACTACCTCGGGAGCGTCACGGTAAGTCTAGAACTCGGCGACCTAAACTGTCGCTTACTTGTAAGAATTAAATTAATTTACTGTACTAACTTTGCACGCTAACTAGTCTTAAAACCGATAATTTTGAGGAGGGGAGTGGGGGAAGAATTTTCAGGGTCTAGATGGGGATTTGAAGACGTCGTTAAAAACCTTTATGATGTGTTATATTTTGAGAGCAACAGTCTCTATAACGATATGTTTATGGGCCTAATTTTAATAATACTTTTGGTGGTAGCTACTGGGTCCTGTAATTACTATTAAGTTATTAAAGAACGCTTTCTTCAAACAAAGAAAAGTATAAAAGAGAATTTATTGATTTCGTACCATGTATTTGAGTGCAAATGAAATTACATTTGACAAACGGCAGATATTTGTCTGAAGAATATTTAAACAATTTGAGAATTTAATCGTACAACTTTACTTAGACTCGCGAAAAGTAAGAATAATCAGCGGAGTTGATGTTTCTTCCATTAGCTATTTTAATTTATTGGTAATATTACGTATATACAAGCTAAGCAAACCAGATAAGATACATCTGGAAATCTAGTTATGTTTGTACTTCAAACTTTAAGCTTATATTAACTGTCTAAGCTGAAAGTGCAGGAAGCGCTGTCGCTCACCTCTAAATATCTCTGATGAAACTCCTTACTACACGCACAGCTCGATCATTATTATTCAACAATGAAGATGCCGTTTTCGGCTTAATAATTTCGATTTAACCCCGGTTGCTTGCCTTGCAAAGGCTAAGAAGTTCATTTCACCTTTAATGATTTCATTCCTTTGCCTAAATCCAAATAGATGAATTTCTGTTATATAAGACTAGGGAAATAACGAATTTTCCTGCGCCTTCAGCCAAATGAATTTTGTGCTTTAATATAGAAAACACTTTCGAATCGTACATTGAAATTTGGCTTGCACGATGTAGGATTTTATTCTCAGCATTGCGTTTGGTAATTAGGTAAGCTTGTAAAAGAGTAATAAATGAAGCTTGATCTAATCCCTAAGGATAAACTCAACAAAGGGAATGGACTATGATAAATATATAAAGCAGCAGATGTTAAGCTATTCTGTTTTGATCTTTTTGCAGCAAGTCTCGCAGTAATAAAAATACGTGCTACAAACTTGCAGATTACCAGAGACCAACGGTTTTGTTTGCCGCTGCTTGGTGGGTGCTGGGGATTACAATAGCTGTTTTATAATTTATGTTCGACATTGTATTGTATTTCTTGTTGAAAAGCTTAATACTGCATCATATAAACGTTATTTTTAAAACTCGTTTTTTTATAAATATTATAGTATGCAGCTTAATTAACACGTAATCAGGGAAAATTCAATAAAAACAATAGAATATCTACAGAATTGAAGTTGTGGCGAGTAAATTAAAACATTTTATCTTTAACGCCAAAAGGTAGAAAAGGCCAAAGCTTACGAATGAATGAATGAATTAATTCATTAATTCATCTCTGTGACCTTGATTTTCCGTTTTCTTGCTGTAATAATATTTCATTTAAGGATTATGATTTTCGTTTTTCCGTTCGGTTTGTGTCAATAATTAGGAAAATAATATCAAGCTGGAAATGTATTTACAATTTTGGTATGTAACCTCGTACACACTTTAAATCGTTAATAAGGTAAGAAAATTCTAAATCCAATAAGTTCAAAAAAGTAAGGTTGCATCTGAAACAAAATGACTGCCGTATCTAAAAGAGAATAAAAGCAAGCCGAAATTTAAAATCAGGTCTGACGTAACAATGCGTTATAATTTACCAAACAACTTTTGTTAAGGCAATTTCTCGAAGAAACACATATTTGATTTTTTTTGCCAACATTTCAATTGTAATTTGTTTTGAATACCTTGAGTTTTGCAGTAATTTTACAATCCCAGTTTCAGTAATTTCCGATAGATACGATACTTTTTCCTTTCTTTCCATTTCTTGTTCGCACCCTTTATGTGCACATGTATTATGCAGAGGCTTTAGATATCCATTGAAGGGACAAGAATACAACAGCTTTCGTTATCACGGTCTACAGAGCATTTCAGAGGTCGACTAACGACATCTAGCCCAGCTGTATGTACAAAGGATTCTTTGGGGTTTACTTTTTTAAGGAAGAGGAGCGCTCCATCATTTGCAGAACTGCCAGTAAGGCTATAAAAGTTTTATATTAAGATAATTACAAATATTTAATTTCAGAGGAAGTGATTTACTACAGCGAACCGAGGGCTCTCTTTAGAATATTAAACCAAATCCACATAATATTTAAAGCGATAAATAATCAAAGAGGAGCTAAAGAAAATCTCAATAATTAGTTCTTCATAGAAGTGACAATCTCTTTAAGAACATCTTTATTTAGAATACTGAGACGAAGAAACTTTTGATTATTTAAACTAGTGGAATATGCTTCAACAAAACCAGAATGGTTATAGTGGATTGCAATAATTACGTCGAAATTATCCTGAACTTTATCAATGTGATTAATGAAAAAATAAAGTTAATGTTCCAAAGTAGTGTATTAGAATTGGTTTAGTATTAGCGGGAATATATAAATTACTTGGTGTAAAATTTAAGCTGCCTTTATGTACTCCTCCATCTACGAAATCATATGGCTACCGTTATTTAGTACAAAATTACTTCTAGGTTTTATGACTTTTATACTTGTTAAAGCAAATTAATAACATAATGTTGCCTACAATTTTCTCTAGTTTTGCAACCTTTTTAAATATAAAACTGCAAGTCAGTAACATCAGTTAGTATCAAATTTTTTCCTTATTAAGTTGACTTATCAGCATTAATCACAATTAAATAGATGCCTTGCTTTTACAAACTACCAGTACGTCAACTGTTGACTTGTGGAATACATTTATCCTTACATATATGCATGATTAGCGACCTTTCCATCTGTTGCACAAATGGCGACTACGAGTTTTACGTCTAGCGTAACTCATCTTATACAATTGGTCGTCGGAGAGGAACTAACGGTGTACAAAAAATGTAGAGCTAAAGGTTGAGGGTTATTTCAATTACCTTAATTGGGGGGGAGGGGGGGGGCTGCTATAGGGACCTTGACTCCCTCTTCATCCAATAACGGGAATTTCAGGATGAGTTCGACAAAGGAAAGGTTGAAAATGGAAAAGAGGCCAAGAAAGGTGGAGAAATACTGCCCCGGCATTTGGCTCAGAGAAGGTACTCTGTTGACTCAGGAAAACCACCTCCCGAATGCTAAGCAGACGTGGTATCCACTGGTCCACAGAAATCGGTAACGATGTAGTGTACACTCCAAAACTTCCAGTCCGAAAACGATAGATAACTTGAACGTTGTGAAATAACGATGTTCGTTGCCTGTAGTAGATCATACAATAAATTTTATGTAGGAGAGGTTCAAAAGGCGCAGTGCTTTACTAGGTAGTGGATGAAAAAGGGGTTTGATCGTGGGTCGATCCGGTTGTGAGAAAACGAATCTGTTGATCATTCTATTAGATCACCCCAATGGGTTGCGATTCGAAAACGTTTACTTATAGTCCAAAACCCTCGATTAACCTAAATATAACTATCTGAGGATACTGTTGGAGCTTCTGAAACAAATCGGATTCTTCGAATACTGCTAGGGGTGTGAAGTTATCAAACCGAAGGAAGCGAAAGAAAATTCTGTGATGGTGTTTGACGACGTAGTGTGCGATACTTAAAGCATAATTTGAGATTATTTAACTTTCGGGCATCACTTATCAATCCCAACTCGTTCGAGATAATGCAAATACATAAACATGTTTAAGGTGGTTATGTAAACACAGATATGTGTTTAAAAATTTATGTTCTAACTGTTGGAACAACGACCACGAATTGTTGTTCCTCTATAAAGAAAGCGAAATCAACGCTGGCCGTTATACAAAACGATTCGACCGTCATTTTATTGTATAGACATATGCCAATGGTGTAGAATTAATCATGTACGAATACCCAACGTAATGGCAAGTTGGACAAACGTTTAGTAAGCGACCTTATTAAAGCTAGACAGGCTGTCAAGCGAAAATGTGAAACTTTAGAAGCAGATATCGCCGAATCGAGGTCGGCTCTTGCCATGCAATTTAAGCCAATTTACCAACCACTCACCGATTTGCTAACAAACATCAAGCAGAAAGTGGTCAAACAATACAACAAGGAATTGCGGCAGGATCCTTGGTCAGAATCATCAAATGGCGAGTGTCAACCCCATCTGCCATACTCTGTCCGAGAAATGACAATACCCCCGTATGAACGTCGACTCCAGAGATTGCCATTCCAGGACCGTTTACTTCGGCGTTGACAACATCCATTCCTAGGTTTCTCGAAAGAGAAGTATTAGTACAGGCGCCAGGGAAATCGTTAATAGGGCTTTACGTGCAATTCTTGGTACCAGCATTTTGGGTTAATAGGTGTGTGCGGGGCTGTGCTCTGAGTCTAACTTTAAGTTTTCGGATCGATCGGAGAAATTGTTTTTCCGCAATATCAGAAGAAGTGTTGAAAACGGTTTTTTAGCAATTTCTCGTTTCCTGTTGCTCTGATGCTGAAATTGCACCAATACAAGTTTGTAGTTTATGAAATTCCTCAAAACTTTTGGAAATACCTTTTTCTTGTGCGCTCAACAATTCAAAAGTTGTTACCCCATAAATCCTAGAAATTAAGGGTTGAAATGGGTTTTACGTAAATATATCGCTTTCAGTTAATCCTACGATAAAAAATACTCTTATATTTTTTGTAGAACAACTAATTTGCATAAAATTTGTGTATGAGTATTTTTCCATTTGGACAATTATTTACCGTTCTACAGCGCCGCAAATGTCGCAAGTCACGTAAACCGTACATTTAATGTGCACTTTCGAACGGCCCTGTTCCTTTGAGGTACAGTTTGTAGCGCGTCTTTTTATGTGGTTTCCCCAATATGCCTACTCCACGAAGTGTATTTCTAACAGTCTCACACTTCCCATGGTCTTTTTGATGGACCGGGTTCTGTATCGTTGATCCCACTCATTGCAGAATCGTTGATTTTATCGTCCTTGTCAAGTTGTGTTTCCTTTGAAAAGAACTCGGAAAGAGAAAATATGTCGTCGTCGTAATTGATGTGATATTCGTCAACATTTGTAGTAAGCATTCTGGAGAATTCCTGCACGTTCTCACAGGATTCTCCGGCGGGAAGCAAATGACGGTGCACTTTAAACCCGCTTTGTGACAGCCATAGGCCTTTCCACATTTGGTCTTGCACCCGCATGAAATTAATTTTATTATTGCACGAGGCGCGGGAGGCTCAGTGCTAGACACCTGTGTAAACGTACGGTCACTCTTCTTTCAGCCCCATCTTCCCGCGGGTAGAGTGTCACTAAACTTAAACAAAATAAAAATTTATATTCAAAATGAACGATTCACGACTCACCATGTGAAGAACAATCAACTCGGTTATTCTGTTATTTGATTAATTTTTTGAATCTAGACTGTAATGTGTTTTTCTTTGCAAGCCCGGAAAACTGAATACGAAGGAACCGCATAACTCTACATCATGCGTGAAACACGGCGATGCTGTATCAAAGCATATCTTGTTCTTGCATGCATTTTCTGGTTGTGACACAACATCGGCTGCTTATGGTATGGGCAAAGTGAAATTTCTTAAAACCCTAGAAAAGACACCTACCCTGGAATCTGCAGCAAATCACTTTGTACAGAAAGATGTAGACGCGGATATCATCGCATTAGCGGGAGAGCAATTTTTTATTGCGTTGTACGGTGGAGACATCCATAAAGACAAGTCAATCAACTTGCTGCGATACAAATACTTTGCGAAATCCCTTGTGAAGTCAACGTTTAATCTGGCATCCCTGCCACCTACAAAAGACACGGCAAGGGTGCACGCATTCCGGACATACCATCAAGTTCAATCCTGGCTTGGAAATGTCACTCTACCCGCGGAAAGATGGGGCTGGAAGAAACGTGGCCGTATCTACGTTTACACCGGTGCCTAGCACTGAGCCTCCCGCGCCTACTGCAATAATTAAATTAATTTCATGCGGGTGTAAGACCAAATGTGGAAAGGCTTGTGGCTACCGCAAAGCGGGTTTAAAGTGCACCGCCATTTGCTCCATATGCGCCGGGGAATCCTGTGAGAACGTGCAAGAAATCTCCAGAATGCTTGCTACAGATGAAGACGAATACCACACCAGGTACGACGATGACATATTTTCTCTTCCAGAGTTTGTTTCAAGGGAAACACAACTTAACAAGGGCGACAAAATCGACAATTCTGCAATGATTGGAATTGACGATGCAGAACCCGGCCCATCAAAAAGACCAAGGGAAGTGTAGGAATACACTTCGTGGATTAGGCCTATAGGGGAGACAACGTAAATTAAAACGCGCCACAAGCTGTACCTCAAAGGTGGTGTGGAAAACAGTTGGTGCGACACACTCGAAGGAACAGGGCCGTTCGAAAGTGCACACTAAATGTACGGTTTACGTGACTTGCGACATTTGCGGCGCTGTAGAAAGGTAGATAATTGTCCAAATGGAAAAATACTCATACACAAATTTTATGCAAATTAGTTGTTCTACAAAAAATATAAGAGTATTTTTTATCGTAGGATTAACTGAAAGCGATATATTTAAGTAAAGCCCATTTCAACCCTCAATTTCTTGGCTTTATGGGGTAACAACTTTTAAATTGTTGAGCGCACGAGAAAAAGGCATTTCCAAAAGTTGTGAGGAATTTCATAAACTACAAACTTGTACTGATGCAATTCCAGTGCCAGAGCAACAGGAAACGAGAAATTGCTGAAAAACCGTTTTCAACACTTCTTCCGATATTGCGGAAAAACAATTTCTCCGATGGATCCGAAAACTTAAAATTAGACTCAGAGCACAGCCCCCCACTCACCCATTAACACAAAATGCTGGTACCAAGAATTGCATGTAAAAATTCCCTGGCGCCTGTACTATATGAGAATCAGACAGAAGAGGCACAACAGCTGGCGGAAATTAAAAGTTCAGTAGCAGAGGCTAAGGAAACCGTGCGAAAAATGATGGAACCAGAAGTTCTAGGAGAATACCTGAAACAGTTTCAAGAGTTAGCACGAACCACGGCCTGCTGAATTGTGTGACAAATGTCAGTGACGTTTGCCAAACAATTCAGCAGGTCGTGGCACGAACATATAGCGAAGGAATGATACCAGTCAGAGTGAGCAAATACGATCTCTACTATGGAGTTTGATGGGACATAGACACGGATCAGTTTTCAATTGGGAATAAGCAGCTTACTTTTGCGGGACAAGACAAGGTTATTCCAGATTACGGCAATAAACTAAAGGCACGCCTGGCTTTTACGAATTGGTGTTCAAATCAAAACCAGTATTTTATACATTCTATAATACTTATATGATAATTTTCCGTGGACACTCTGAAGCTGGCAACACGGGTTTGAAGTAGACCCACCACACCTTTCACCATGTGGACGACAGCAGAACTTTTCGCATGGTGATTGCTCCTCAGGTGTCCAACGAAGCAAGTTTGGGGAACGTTTAGTCACACACGTCGTAGTATCGTATCCTGGGGAACCGTTCTGTAAAACCGCAGATACGGTTAACAAACGGTAAACACTAGGTACAGTAGGTACACTCATCATTAATGGAGTTGGTAGCTTTTGGACGTTTACTCGTCGATGCACCCCCACCAGCCGCCACCGAAGCCCCATAGCGTCGCCTTTGACAAACACATCGATATAATTAGCAGCAATTAACACAACTCCAGTTACCACTAGACCATGGATGACCCAGCTCTTGGCGACAGCTGTTATTCGATAGCGAAACAAATTGTCACTTCTGGTGAAGGACTGTCAGCAAGCAATGCACCCAAACATCTTGGAAAATTAGCGTCACGCGAGTAGCTACTCAGCTAGAGAGTTGATACAGAAAAAACTGATAAACTGAACTTGAAAACTGAACACTGAAACCTCGAGCGAAGTACCCAGGTGCACCACGAAGCGGATTCAATTTTGACACCCTGGACAATATAGAAGGCTAGGGCTGTTCTTGTGTAACGGGTGTGTCACGTGTTAAACTACCATCTACTATTTACTACAGTACAGTATGCCGGATTGTGCTGCTAACGACACGGCAGAGGCAGCATGTTATTCGAGCGCGACAGCTGTACTGTTCGCTACCGGAGAGCGTCTTTTGAAGGTTAGGTTGTTGGCCGCTGCAAACTACAACTGGTGGATTGACTTGAACCGGAGTCGACCTTAATACCCAGTTCGTTTATTAAAGCTGCAAACTCTTGCGCCGTACCACCGCCGGATGCCACTTTACCACAGCTATCATCGCCAAAATCGAACGATTACGAAAACATGTCCGTTTGCAATGTATGCAATTGGCTATGTTTGAAGTTTAAATTTTTCTTCAAACCTTGCTGAAGCCTTGGAGTAGATATATTCACAACTGGCTAACTATCTGTGCAGAAACCTTTCCCAGATAAATCCGAACTTGCCTCGTTTGTTTAGCAGTTCCCACATTCATGTCAATCTGCTCAACATATTTTGCCATTCAAATTTCGCCGGGTGTTTGCATTTTTACCCCTTCGTAAGGGCTTTTCGTAAAATTTTGCTGCTGCCCTAACTGCAGCGGGTCACAGATATGGTTTCATACTACGCGATCTAAAACCTTTACTGTGGCTTGCAGTAGCGCCAGTGCGGAACTGAGGGATGAGTCGCTTGGTTCAATGCAGACGCAGAGTTCTAAAGTACTTCTTTTAGTTTTCTACAAGTTAAGTCTGCTTAACAAGCTTTTTTGCACGACAACACACCACCTCCACAGGCACCACACGTAACAACAACCGTACCAACCATCGCGATCTAGAGAACATAAGAGAATGTATTAATAGAAACTTGGTGTCCCTGACCATAAACTGAATGGTGGGGATACAACAGTGGCTTTGGTAACGCAGGCGCTTTAGTTCAGCTTGGCCTTAAAATCCCCAAGCGGTTAAAGCTCGCAGTACAACTATCTACTTCTCAGACGGACCTTCGGCATGCGTACTGAGCGTAGTTTACCCTGGCCTATTCCGATACGGTTGAAACCAGCAATACCTCAATCCACATCACATACGTTTGGAATGCGTATTGCTATTAACGCTACGCTTCGCATTCCCAAACGGTCTGACAAATGTTTGGAATGCAGACTTCACCTTCGAATTCAAGACACGTTGAACTTGGAGCCGCTTTAACACCTAGTGTCACAGTACAGTAAGTCAAATCTAAGTTATACACTTTTGGATTGTGCCACTTGCACTCTGTTTTTCAAATGCGATCAGTATACGTTTCGCTTTGCAACCCCCTTCAAAAATTAAGAGCAACTCAAATTACACATACGTACGGTTGCACATACATACATTTATTGAAAGTTATTTACATTTATTTTATTTTGTAACATATATACAGTGTGACCAGTAAAGTCCGCATCATATGGAATTTTTTTTATTAATAGCTTTTTTCGAAATTTGACTTTGGCATCAATTTGTGCTTCGATCGAGATGAAAATTAACCAAACAAATAGTAGTCACGTCATTCGCATTATCTGTCAAATTTTATTTTTCTTTTTAATTCAAAAGTGTGGTTATTTCTCAAAATATCAAAAAAAGGTATTAGCAAAAGTTTTTCTAAATGCAATTTTTAGCCCATATGCAAAATGTCAGCTGTATAAGATAATTTAGTTTTTTTTCCATGTTTTTTAAATTGCACCACTGTTGAAAAGTAAGACTCAACGCAATCTACAGAAAACTTCTTAGTTTTGACAATGCTTTATTTCACACACATTTTCTTTAAAGTAGCGCCATATTAAATGTGTGTTTTTCTACAAAATCCAAATAGGGCTATTGAAATTTGGTCACATGTGATGCAAAGTTTATTTGTTTTTGACCCTGTATAATGTAACTCCCAGACCATCGTAGAGGACTCGAACACCTCCTCCAGACGATCTTGGATTTTCTCCAGCTCCGGGTGATTCGGAACCCGATGCCCTCACCTCGGTGGTAAAACTAGCCCCAGTCATCACCTTATATGGCCCTTATCATCTTCATACGACCGCCATTCGTATAAACCACCAGATCACTCGTGCTTGAGAGAGACGATATCTTCCCTAGCAACGGAACCCGGGACGAAACCGATAGATAAGTAACCATTGTAGAGGATACGACGTAGATGTGACTGGCGGAGAAAATTTTCTAAGTACAATACGGACCCTATAACCTGGAACAGTCGTTAACTATAAAAGCAAAGTTGAGGCTAAATGGAACTTGTTGTGTTGATACCGAGTCTGACAGTCTTGCTGAAGGCTAAATAACATTATTAGTATGCGTCGGAATTCTGTGCTTTTCTTTCCCCACGCTCAATAGTTTCTTTCTTCTAGTTCTTCAATGTTCACTTTTATGACGGACGCAGCACTTTTTCCAATAGATGCCATACTGCACAATTTAAGAATTATATCGATTCGTTGCAAGAGTTTTTCTTTTGTAGGACCAGTCACCATTGCAGGCCGTGGCCTCCTGGTATTCTAACGACAACATTCTTTTGGACGTGTTCAAGACTGCGTCGCGGCCAACTGCCGCTGAGGCATCACTATGGGCTCGTTACACATCGGCACCATTGCGTCTTGCACTGAAGTCTGTTCGTGTCCATTAACTACTATGTACTTCCTTTTTGTAATTTTGAAATCGTAAGTTTGTGCTGCCAATCGGAAAGTAAACAATAATAGGATTAACAAGATAAAGAACCACTCAAATATCTCCATAAACAACGGAGACATGGGCATTTTAAAATTCTGCTTCAGTCAGAGATCGAAAATTATTTTTGATACCTTAGAGATGTCGCAAAACGTCATGACTGGGCGCGTTGGAAAGGGGGCAGGACAGAGAATTTGAACCCACAAAGAACGATTCAAAAATATTAAAAAACAAAAAGGGCAGATTAAAATGGGCGTTTCTTTTTCTCCATTATTTATTGAGATATTTGAGTGGTTCTTTTTGAATTATAATTCATTTGTCGTCTAGTTTCCGATTATCACAAAATAAATCTTTTCTTTTTTTGAAGAATCGCTATCGATAAATTTGGCAGCCATATTCATGCACATTTCACTGCACATCCTCAGGTGTATCTGTTTGAAGATCTCAGCAACTTGAATAGTATAGAAGTCTATATTATGAACGGCACTTACGTCCACAGTCCGCTCTGTGAGATGGGAGATTTTCCAGTTGAATACCTCTAAAACTCAACTGGAAAATCACCCATCTCAATCAGTACACATTAAAAAAGTAATAAAAATATAAAGTTTGAAAAAAATCGTTAGCGCCGTTTTTGAAACACAAGAGTAAACATTATACTTCCGGTTATGCGATTTTCTTCAAAAGCTTGCTGTCGCATTTAGATAGTACACAAAACTTATATATCAAGTTTCAACGCCATACCTCTTTTCGTTTTTGAGATATTCTGTTCACAGACAGACAGACACACAAACAGACAGACACACAGACCAATGAGCAAAAACATGTTTTTTGGGTGCAGGGGACTCTAAAACGTGAAGATCTGTTGAAAACTCAATTTCGAATTTTTGGGGTGAATCCAATACTTCCTTTATCGTAAAAGGAAGTAAAACCCGTCTGCAAAACTTAACAGTGTGTTATTTACTGAATGGTTAGTTGTACGTAAAAAACTATTATATTTTTTGTAGAGAATTTTCTAGCCTTTATTTTTTGTAATAACAAAAAAAGTCATACGACCCATAGAAAGCGAGATATTTGCGAATCACTTATTTTGTGACCTTTGACCTTGAATAACTCAAAACGCAAGTGCGATATCGATGGGGACTTTTGAGACATTATTTGTAATGTCAAAATAAAGGTGTATGCGAAATTTCAGCTCACTTGGATTTTTTCGGCAGGTGGATTCTAATGTAACTGGACTAACAGTTATTTTACATCAACGACACGATTGGTTCTGTATAGCCTAAGGAATCTATGACCCATCGGTGTCTCATTCTTTTTAGACAACCTGTGCATTTGATCAACCATTTTGCATTTGTACAGGTGTATATGAGTTATAGCAAATGGTTATTGAACCAATGGACATTTCTTATACTGTCTGAGGTAAGGAATGAGTTATCGTAGATATACGCATTTTTGTATATACGGAATACAATTGCGGGCTTATTTAGGTTTTGAAACTATGAGGGGTAAATATCTTATGATTTTTAATGCTATTCCATAGCCAGACTGTTAGCACTTATAGCGTATTACAGAGCAATATAATTTTACTACAGGACTTCTTCGTTCAAAATCTTAAAAGAGAAATCATATAGTCTAAATAATCATATTCAAACAAATAGCAATCTTTTAAATTGACTACATTATTCTAAATCAACTCTCAATATTCAACACCATTCTCAAATTGCCATCTGCAACTTTAATTCAAATCTTCTTCTTCAAGTGCCTATCCTCTGAGGATGTTGGCTATTACGCTGGCCCATGTAATCTTATTCACGGCTGTTCTGAACAGTGTTGTAGTAGTCAGTCCGGACCACTGTCTGAGATTACGCAACCATGATATACGGCGTCGTCCCGGACCTCTTCGACCTTCTATCTTACCCTGTAGAATTAGTTGGAGTAAGCGGTACTTCTCACTCCTCATAACATGCCCAAAATATTCCATCTTCCTTCATTTAACTGTTGTTAGAACTTCTTTGCTCTTATCAAGACGTTGTAATACGGTGTTGTTTGATGTGTGATGTGTCCATGAAATTCTCAACATGCGGCGATAGCACCATAACTCAAAAGCCTCTATGCGCTTGCTTGTTGCTTCTGTTAAAGTCCAGGCCTCGGCGCCATATAGCAGGACTGAGAATATATAACATCTAAGGGCTCGAAGTCTGATATGTATGTTAAGGTTGATGTTGCATAATAGTCTCCTCATCCCGTTGAATGCGCTTCTTGCTTTCTCAATTCGGACCGTGATTTCTTTTGAGTGGTCCCAGTCCTTATTTAAGTTACAACCCAAGTATGTAACATGGTCTACCTCTGATAGCACGTTGCCATTAGCTGTGAACTGATTGTTGTTAGCTATGTTATTTTTGCTGATGGTTAGAATGTGGGTTTTTTTGCAGTTCAGTTTCAAATCTTAGGATTTAAATATATATTGTTCTGATAGCGGTACAGGGATCTAAAAATCAGATTAATAAGATTAGAAGAATACAGTAATTAAAAATCATAAAGATGAATTTAGATGTGAAATGAATATCAAAATGATTAAGATATATTTAGAAAAGAAAGAAATTAGAATTTAGAATTTAATTAAATGAAGCTAATTGAGAAACTGTAGGATTCTAACTTAATTTCATATCTGAAGTGAAATTGGAAATTAATGACAAATACTTTTTCGAAATATACTATTGAACATAGTAGGTATTAATCAAATAATAAAGCTTTAATAGTGTGTTGGACTAAAAAAATAAGCCCTTTTAAAAGTTTTTTACTTTTTTAAAACATGTTTGGTGTATAAAAAGGTTACAATTTCAAATAAAATTTGCGTGCTGTAAAAAAATTAAAAGTAAAATGTTGAAAGGATAAAAGATGTGCAGACAATATGGATGAAGATAAAGAATGTGGTGAGAATATCAAACTAATACAGTTATAATCTACAAAAGCAAAAAAAGGAAAGGAATGCTGAATTGAGTTTATTGTAAGATTACATTTGCATCGATTGAATTGGATAACAAGGAACGATATACAAGGGAAGAAGATTACATACATCATTAGCAGAGTGACCATATTTATGGAGCTTGCCTCTGGTCAAGATTCTTTGTGCTGGGTTGTAGCGGACTTCATATGTGTGATTTGGGTTGAACATTAAATTAACGCATCTACGACTGAGGTCTATTTGGATCTGTACTGTGGTGAAGCTGTAGATGCTGATTCCTGTGGCAAACTAGGTTCCTGTGTTGATTTGGATCCTGATTCTGGACATTTTGGCAGTTGGTTGTCGGTTGAGGCCTTCACCGTGGCTTTGAGTAGAGTAGTTAATAATAATAATAATAATAATAAACTTTATTTTCTAACCTTTGTAAATATAGGTAACAATACAAATTTTCAACAAAAAGCAAAGTGTAGGTTAGAAAACCAAAAGGCGAGGTTCAGATGAGCAATGTTCATTGCTTCTTGTTCTACCACCTAAACCTTTAGTATTTTAAACAAAACAAAATAATATAAAAGCAATTCCTATTTATAAATTCTGCGATGACTAACCTAGAGAAAAAAATAGCTATTTGATATCATACTGCTATCAAAATCACAAATACAAGAAATAAAAAATAAATAAAAAAATTCAGCTTTGACACTGCTCCTGAAACAATTCCAAACGAAGTTTGTCTTTAAATGTTTTAAGACTGTATGTCTTCTATATATTGGATAGCTTATTATATAACATATAAATTTGAAAGGAAAATGATCTCTCATATAAGGTTAACAAATGGTAAGGTGGTGATATAAGTCCCCTAAACCTTGTAGAAATATTGTGAACATCGGTGCGAACGTTATTTTATCATATAAATAGGTGGAGTTTTAGTTAGCAAAATTTGTTGATAGAGAGTAAGACATTGCAGGATCCTGCGATTTTTCATTGTTAGCCAACCAGCATCTACAAGTTTATGTGATATGTGATCAAATTTTTTTTATACCATAAATGAATCGTCAACATGCGTTTTGGAGTTTCTGTATTCGTTCAGCGGTCACTTTGTCAAGTGCGCCATGATAAACAGGAGAGCAGTAATTAAATTGAGATAAGACAAATGCCTCACAAACCCTTTTTTTAATTTTTTGATTTAAGGAAGACCTGTGAGGATAGAGTTGCTTTAAGTGTTGATATCCTTGACAAATATAATTTGATCAAGGTAACGAAATGAATTATCAAGAAATACCCCAAGACTTTTAACTTTAGTGACAATTGGTATGTTTACATTGTTAATATGTATGTTTATTACGGAAGATAATGTGCTACAAGTGTTTCTATTACCAAACAATAGCACTGCTGATTTGTCAGGATTTATTTTGAGTGAATGCTGAACGGATGCCTCATAAATATATTTGAGGTCAGAATTTATCTTGTTCACAGCTTCTTCCCACTGCAGTGGATTAAACGAAAGATAGAGTTGGGTGTCATCAGCTTATATGTGAACCTTAGAAAACCTTAATTGATTCATGAAAACTGATGTATATAAAGAATATAATAAAAGTCCTAAATTGATCCCTGGGGAACCCCCTGAAGGACTTGTAATGAACGAGAATTAGCATCTTCTAAATTAACGGTTTGTAGTCTGTTGCTTAAGTAACTGTTTATTAAGGATAATGCATTAGCTTGAATTCCTAAATATTTTAAAATGGAGATCAACGTGTCGTGATTAACGGTATCGAATGCCTTGCTGTAATCTAATAAGACAAGTACAGTAACGTTTCCCTGATCAGTCGCAGCTAGAATATCATCAGTGACCTTTAGTAAAGCTGTCGCACAACCGTATCCCCTCCTAAAACCAGATTGTACCGTAGGTAAAAATTTTCGTTAATATAGATACTTAATTAATTATGAATAATTCGTTCAAGAATTTTAGAAAAAGCAGGAAGTATGCTGATTGGTCGTAAATCTTTAAATTCAGTTGGTTGCTTTATTTTAGGTAAAGGTTTAACCAACGCATGCTTCCAAGGTTGTGGAAATGTATGCTCCAATATACAAGAATTAATTATATGAATAATACAAGGTAAAATAAAACAACAACACATGTTGATCATGGTGATATTAATGCCATCACAACCAAAAGCATTTGATTTAAGTTTATTAATAATTTTAATTAAATCTGATTCATCAACAAGAGAAAAGTTGAATGCTAAATGTTGATTAACATTAGTGTCATAGATTTTTACAGTATTTGTCTGATTATTGGTTGGGATTGTATGAACTCTGGGAATACTGTTTATAAAATAATCATTAATGATATCCGGATTAGCAAGATGCCTAGTTACTGTAATTTCATTCTTAGCACCTATTCCAATAGTTTTTAATGATTTCCATAATTTTGATTTATCATTTCTGTTAAATATGAAATTAAAATAAGCTTTTTTCTCGTCACTTGTCGTTCGCGTTGTTAAATTCCTTAAGGATTTATAATACTCCCAATGATGAGGTAATTTAGTTTTTCTAAAACGAGCTTTTGCCTTGTCGCGCAATTTCATGAGAAACTTAAGATTGTCAGTTAGCCAAGGAACATAAGGTTTTTGAAAACTGTGTCTAATTAAAGGAGCATGTCTGTTAAACAAATCTAAAATTAATTCGTTAAAATAATTCAATTTGTCGTTAATATTAGTGATTTTAAAAAGGAAAGGCAATGACTCTAAATCCTTGTAAAATGACACCAAATCAATTTTATTAAAATTACGAATACTTTTTGTAATAGGTTTTATTGGCATTTGATTCGTGATAACATCACAAAAGATAAGATCGTGATCAGCTAAATGACAACCAACAACACCACTATCGCTCACCAATGAGAGGTCAGAAACCAGAATAAGATCTATAAGTGAAACTGAAACATTTGTAATTCTGGTTGGCTGGTTTATAATTTGATGCAAGTCGAATGACGCTAAGATTTCTTGTAAATAAAGTGTTGATGGATTACCAGATTTTAAAAAATCAATATTAAAGTCACCGAAACATATTATATTTTTCGAGTATGGTAAACAAGCTGTTAAAGAATTTTCAAATTCATTTAAGAATGTTCGATAACTGTGTTGATGGGGATTATAAACAGAGCCGACAATAAATTTTATTTTATTTAATGTAACGGTAATCCAAATCTGTTCTATGTTGTTATTAACCATATCAACAACAGAATAATTTAATGTGTTAGGTATGTATATTCCTACACCACCACCGCGACCATACCGATCGTTTCGTAAAAAAGTAAAGCCTGTGATATAGATAAGATCAGTAGAAATATTTTCATTAAGCCATGTTTCAGAAACAGTCAGAATATCAATGTTTTGTTCATAAATAAACAACCGTAAGTTATAAATTTTTTGGCAATAACGATCTTATATTTACATGAGCTGCTCTGATGTTATTTTGCGGCATATCAGTTATATCGCTATAATTCCAGACATAAATTTAGTGTTGGAAACAAAATTTTTATAGCAGTACAATACAACTAAATAGATAAAGTAAATAAAACCTCTTGTCACAAATATACAACCAACAGCTGTGAAATACAAAATAAAGGACAAATAAAATATTCTATAACTAATCTGCTACGTTGAATTAAATCATATTATTTTCTGTAAATCCGCAAAAGAAGTAAGTTTATTAATTGTGTTATTGCTTTTAACAAAAATATTTCCATTATTTGTGAATACGTTCTTATTTAGAATTTTTGCGGTAGCTTCTTTAACGATTAATAGTCGCTTTTGAGTAAGATCCTCCCTTATTACAACTCTTGTGCCCTTTAGGGGGGATTTAGCACGAAATACAAGAGTTTTTAGATTCCGACGACAAAATTTTACAATTATTGGCCTATGATCGCCTACCTTATTTTTCAAGCGGTGACTACAATCAATATCATTCACAGTTATATTGATATTTAATTTAGTACGGCACAAATCGATCACCAGCTGATCAGTGTTCTCGAAAGGGTTTTCAGGAACTCCAAAAATTCGCAGATTATTGCGCCTGGAATATTGTTCTTGTGTTTCAATTCTATCTTCGGCTGCTACTAGTTTTTCCTCCAACAAGGTTATTTTAGCTTCGTAGTTCTTGATACGGGTATTAATTAAATTATTAATTTTCGTAATCATAGATTTAAATAATCTGTCCAAGAAATCACTATTGGTTAAGTTGTGTGGCGTGGTCAGTTGCAGAGTTGGACGAATTGGTTTTAGCAGAGGAGAGTGTTAAGTTCAATCAAAGGTAATAGAATCCAGGTATTAAAAATAAGAACTGAAAGAAAATATAGATTAAAATGAATTAGTTTTAATTCAGGAAGTACTTACCATTTGAGATTGTCATATGACAAATGTAACAATGAGTATTTGTAATTGAATTTTCAAAACTAGTTTGAAGTACCATTTGATATAAGTTTTTGAGTTGTCATAATGAAAATAGAAACATCAAATTTCAGAATGTAAGCAATCTAGATAAAGAGAATCATATCTGATTTTCAGTCAAGTGTATCTACTGGGGCTAGCAGAAAATAATTTTGATATTAAAAGATAAAAAAATAGGGCAATTATATTGATTAAAATTTAATTATAATATAACAAATATTGGGTACACAAAGTGGAGCTAATCACCTTAACAATATACTGTAATCGTGTGCTACCTACACACATACAAGAATTTTGGCTCTATTATTATTATAAAATAAATGCTAATTAATTAATTAAAATTTAAACAGGAATAGAACTAATCATGTATCAATCACTACAGTGAGAATCATACAATAAGTTAGACATCAATGGGTTTTCAAACCACGATTTTAAGTAGTTTCACAATTTAAGTAAACCAAGAATAGAAAGAAGGTTCCGAAATGATATCGACAGGTGTCGAGTAATTTTAATCCAATGCTACGATTTGTATGAGTGTTGCAGCTATAGTTTTGACTATACTCAAAGATTGTAGTAACGTAAGACAAGCTAAAGATGTTACATTAGTTAATAGTGGTGGCAAAGTTTCACAAACACAAAAAGCATAAAAGCAACCTGTTTTTTGTACGATTAACTTGATAAGAGGCTTCCACGAATGGGGCCCTCAATTAATCCACTGCGAGTTCCGGTTCAATGGGATTGCCGGGAACTGCCACTTAATAACCCTAACTTGGGTTCAGTTAGTTGTTGGAGTGAAACAAGACTTAACAAACACGAGTATATTGAGTAACAACGATTACAAACGTCACTGATGGACCGATGGTTTTTTACAAAAGCTTCAACTGTTGTGACACGCTTGGATTGGCCACGCGAAAATAGCGAATTGCGCGTAACCGTAACACAAAACAACCTGGAAACGACTTTACCAGGGAGTTAGACCGAAACGCAAACTAGCACAAAGCATAGCTGAACTTGCTTCCTCGAGGCTCTGAATCTAACTAACTCTGAATTTACAGCGAGACGAACTCGCCAATTCAAGGAGGGGCAAGCTCAAACACTATTGGCTGAGGCGATCCTGCGTAGCCAATCGGAGCATCGCACGTTATTTAGGAAAAATGCTTATTCTAAGAAACCTTAATGCTAAGCTCTCTCAATGAGGCAATTGAACAAAATCCATAAACCCATGATTCCCAAATATGCTAAGTCGGCTTAAGTTCTAGTAGAAAATGTATCCATCCGCTTTAAAGCCATTAAGGGAAGCTTACAAATTCCTTTCCAACATTAACAGAGGCAAACAAATACGGCAAGATGCAAATTTGGCTTTACCACGACCTTTGAATGAGATAAAACAGTTATGACTTGAATTACGTGATTAATTATAATCAAAAAGGTTTTGATGCACGCATCTGTGTGAATCAAACATGCCGCCCCCGAAGTGCCGACTATGGCACGACGTGATTAAATCCCAAAATTAAACTGAAATCTAACACTACAAAATAATCAAATGCATAACAAGAACTAATGACAGATGATAATCGAAGAGTCTTACAGATAACTTACAACTAGCATGAATACAAGCAAAGAAACAACTAAACCTAGCAAAATGTTCAATTAGCGAAAACTACCAACTAAGAGCAAAGTCAATGTTTATTGCCCTTGATCGCAATGATCGTCTTTGGGTAGGATGTACACTTTACGCACCGAGCGTTTCAGGAGATTCCCTCGGGAATCGCGCACTTGCACCACACGCACAACACCATCCGCTCCTGGATATGTGGCCGAAATGATTGCCAGTGGCCAACGGTAGCTTGGAGATGCCTCGTCGTGGACGAGTACCACGTCGCCCACCTGGGGGGCTAGAGACGTGCTGGAGGACTTCCACTTAGGCCGGCGCTGCAGGAGGTGGAGGTAGTCCCGGGACCAGCGATCCCAAAACTGCTGGGACAGCCGCTGGACCAGCCCATAGCGGCTGAGACGATTTTCCGGTATGCCCTGGAGTTGGGCTTCCGGAAACGAAGTCAGCTTCCGACCGATCAAGAAGTGGGCAGGAGTAAGGACTTCGGGGAATGAGGCGTCGGTAGGGAGAACACAGAGTGGACGGGAATTTAGTATCGCCTCCACTTGAGTCAGCATGGTGTAATACTCAACGAAAGTTAACTTTGCATTGCAAGATATTCGCCTTAAATAATATTTCAATGACTTTACCCCCGCTTCCCAAATGCCGCCAAAGTGCGGAGAGCGTGCCGGAATAAAATTCCACTTAATGTTATGTTTCGACAATTCTTCCCTTATGCATTGCTCACTAGAGCCTGGTTCGTGAATCTCGGACACCCGGTTCGCGACGAACGTCTTCCAATTACTCGCATCCTTATTTATCCAGTGCAGAGTTATGGTGGAGTCCGACCAATAGTACACGCGGTCAAATTTAAATGCGGAGGAATCGAGTATAGTTTTAATCAAACGAGCCAACAGTAAGGCTGCGCAAAGCTCCAAACGAGGCAAGGATATTGTTTTTAATGGAGCGACCCTTGACTTAGCACAAAGCAAATTGGTGGTGACATTACCGCGCGCGTCAACGCAACGTATATACACGGCGCACCCATAGGCTACAGAACTCGCGTCCGCAAATCCGTGGAGATCTATCGAATTTATGTCATCGCAAATTACCCGTCTCGGAATTGCCAACGAGCCCAAAGAGCGTAATGAAGAATGGAGTTCGTCGTATCTGGAGCGCATCTCCATGGGCACCGTTTCGTCCCATGACAACTTCAACTGCCAAAGCCGTTGCACGAGAAGTTTCAAAGTTAGAACGCTTGGACCAAGTAGTCCCAAGGGATCGAATACTTGAGCCATACTAGAGAGTATAGCCCGCTTGGTAACTGATTTGCAACAGCTAGGGTTCACTCTGTAACTTAGCACGTCCCGCCGAGTATCCCAAAAAATGCCGAGAGTTTTCTCCGTGGCGTCTTCCGTCAAAGAAATGGGCTCTACGCTGCCGCGATCTACACCAATGGCGCTAGCTACTTCACTGTCGTTGGATGCCCACTTTCGCAATTCAAACCCGTACCCCGACAAAGCGCTACTAATTTCGAATTGCGTTTTTATGGCTTCCGCCCTATTTTCAAAACCAGTCAGTAGGTCATCTACATAAAAATCCCGGCTAATTCTTAATGAGGCCTCTGGAAGCGATGCTTCGATTTCCTGGGCGATTTGTATCAAGCACCTAGTTGCTAGGTACGAGGCTGATTTAGTACCGTAGGTGACCGTTAATAATTTGAAGCATTTTACCGCTGAGGTTTTGTCGTCACGCCATAAAATTAATTGGTATTGCGTCTGCGAGGGGTCCACGAGAATTTGCCTATACATTTTGGCGCAATCTGCTTTCAGCACGTACTTGAATTGCCTAAAGCGACAAAGAATTGCAAACAACGACTGCTGGACCACTGGGCCCTTATGTTGAAGGTCGTTAAGCGATACTCCGGAGGAGGACGCACAACTGCCGTCAAAAACAACGCGATGTTTGGTCGTTGAACTGTCCTCCTTTATGACTGGCAAATGTGGTAAATAAAACCTAGGATGAGGAAGGCTCGCTTCGTCGTCCACCTTGCTCAAGTGACCAAGCGACTCGTATTCTTTGAGAAATGCGGAATACGCGGTTTTCAACTCGGGATTTTTTGACAATTTGTTTTCTAATGAATAGAAACGCTTTAACGCTATACCGCGCGAGTCTCCCAGCGATGGAGCATCTTTCCTGAAAGGTATGCTCACGATGAACCTACGCGGCTCCGACGACGCCCGTTTCGTAGTCGATTGAAAATGGTCTTCGCAAAATTTGTCATCAGCAGAGAGTCGGCCTGATGAACCGTAAGCCCCCTCGATTTCCCAAAATCTCTGAATGCCGTGCTCGATGCCGGCTACACTTAAATGAACTCTATTTGAAAGCATGAGCGCTCGATTTTCGATGTTCATGTTTCCGCCTAAAACCCAACCAAAAAGAGTTTTTGTTAAGAATGGCTTCTCTGGGCCCAATTTCACCTGTCCCTGACAGAGCACTTGCCAAAAGACATTCGCGCCTAATAAAAGATCAATCTTTCCCGGTGTATTACAATCTGAATCGGCTAGCACAATGTTTGGTGGGATCTTCAAATCCCTCAACGAGAAAGAAAGGGCCGGCAGAGGGTCCGTAATTTTGTCTAACACAATACAGCTCAAAATGTCCTCGTATTTCCCGTTACGGGAGCGGATTCGAACGTTTGCTCTGAATTCAGCGTTCAGAGCCCTGGCACCAACACCCGACAGTGAGGTGATATTACCTCGTTTCTCAATTTTCAAATTTTGACACAAGTCGGCGCTAACTAAGTTAAGTTGGGATCCGGGGTCCAAAAGAGCTTTTGCCCGGGAAAATGACCCGGAGGATCCTTCTACGAATACGCTAACCGTGGACAATAAAACTTGCGCTGGCGCCGCGATTGCAGGACGGCTACAAGCTGCTGAAACGGATGCGACGGGTGCCTCGCTCGGGGAGACGGCCCCGACCTCCCGTGCGTCACTGCTGGATTCTGGCGGTCCAGGACGCGGCGACGAAGTATTTTCGTGCGCGTCGCGCTTTGGACGCAAACACAGTAAAGTATGGTGCTTTTTTCTGCATACGCGGCATCTCGACGATGTGCATTTTACCACGAAATGTCCGGGCTTGAGACAATTGCTGTATAATTTCAAACGACGCGCCTCTTCGATACGAGCGTTTACCGACAATTTTGAGAATGATTCGCAAGCGCTAATCGAATGATTACTATTTTTGCAAAAATCACAAGAGTGATTACCTTGCTCTCTGGCTACATGAGCGCGTGCATGACTTTTTTGCTCGGATCCCTGATTTCCCAAACTCGAACCTATTTTCGCAGCTTCCAGCGAACCTAATAAGTGACTTTTGCTCTCTAAAAAATCTAACAACTCTCGCAAAGTAGGAAATTGTCCGGCATGTTTGCATAATTTCCAGTCAGTCTGCATTGCTGAGCTGAGCTTCGAAACTATGATATGTATTAGTATGGTGTCGACTGTGGGTTCCCCGTACGCCTTTAAAATTTCCAAAATTCTAACTACACTATCGAGCAGCCTTTGAACAGACGAATGTGAATCCTTTTTTACGTTCTCTAAACTGAATAACGCATTTATGTTTGATTTTACGATCAGTTTCTTATTTTCAAATCGCTTGACTAGAATGTCCCAAGCAATGGTATAGTTATCGTTGGTAACTTTTAACGACGAGATTGAACTAGCAGCTTCTGCCTTAAGGGAAGAAATGAAATAGTAAAATTTCTGAACGTTGGTCAAATTAACGTTGTTATGAATAAGCGACGTAAAGGAGTCATGAAATTGAACCCAATTCTCGAATTTCCCCGAAAATGAAGGCAAATCTAAGGGTGGTAATCTTAATCCAGCGAGCTCTCCTGAAGGGCCACTTTGCGAAGAATTTTGACCTACATTCGGTTTTATACCCGAACTGATCTTATTTTTTGATAAGAATTCCTTTACTGCGCTACTAATCTCGCTAAAATGAGTCATAAAAGAGTCAAATTCATTGAAAAGTTCATCAAAGTTTTCAGCGTCGGCCTCCATTAGGCCCTCCATTGACTTCTTATACTCATCCAACAAATTTTGGAAACAACTAAACTCTTCTGACAAGTTGCCGACCTCGTGAGCCTTCACGGGGCTGGACGAAGAAATTCTATGAAATAGAGTTTTGAAACGATCTACTTGGGCTTTTATGAATTTGCAACGAGTGGTTAAAGTGCGAGTTTCCGACATGACCGCTGATGTCGAACGAGTTTCCACCATGACTGACACAAGCAAAAAACAGCACTAAACGAAGGTGTAATGGAAAAGGACTTACTTTTGATTTGAGAACGTAGTAACTTCTTGACGAACAGAAAACCAACCCGCTGCCGATCGCTGCCGCTTGACGTGGGACCTGGACTCGGTGTAAGCTCTCGATGGTTGAATTTCCTGGTGTTGGCGAAGCTTCTTGACGCTCTCCGACGAAACGATGTTGGAGCAATTGCATCCACCAGCTACTGGAAACTTGTACACTCGCGTTTTTTAGCTTCTTCCACATCCGGCTCGAAGGACCAATGTTTTTTGTACGATTAACTTGATAAGAGGCTTCCACGAATGGGGCCCCCAATTAATCCACTGCGAGTTCCGGTTCAATGGGATTGCCGGGAACTGCCACTTAATAACCCTAACTTGGGTTCAGTTAGTTGTTGGAGTGAAACAAGACTTAACAAACACGAGTATATTGAGTAACAACGATTACAAACGTCACTGATGGACCGATGGTTTTTTACAAAAGCTTCAACTGTTGTGACACGCTTGGATTGGCCACGCGAAAATAGCGAATTGCGCGTAACCGTAACACAAAACAACCTGGAAACGACTTTACCAGGGAGTTAGACCGAAACGCAAACTAGCACAAAGCATAGCTGAACTTGCTTCCTCGAGGCTCTGAATCTAACTAACTCTGAATTTACAGCGAGACGAACTCGCCAATTCAAGGAGGGGCAAGCTCAAACACTATTGGCTGAGGCGATCCTGCGTAGCCAATCGGAGCATCGCACGTTATTTAGGAAAAATGCTTATTCTAAGAAACCTTAATGCTAAGCTCTCTCAATGAGGCAATTGAACGAAATCCATAAACCCATGATTCCCAAATATGCTAAGTCGGCTTAAGTTCTAGTAGAAAATGTATCCATCCGCTTTAAAGCCATTAAGGGAAGCTTACAAATTCCTTTCCAACATTAACAGAGGCAAACAAATACGGCAAGATGCAAATTTGGCTTTACCACGACCTTTGAATGAGATAAAACAGTTATGACTTGAATTACGTGATTAATTATAATCAAAAAGGTTTTGATGCACGCATCTGTGTGAATCAAACACAACCTGTAAGTAACTGCAAGAAAGCGATAGTGCTGCAAATTGTGTGAATAGCGAATTAACAAGCAAAAAGTGTTGTGAAATGGAACTAAAGCGAGGTTAGCGTTACAGATCTGGCATTTCGAAAATAAAATCTATAATATAATTTTCCTTAATGTGTGTCTGTGTGTCTGTAACACAAAATAAAATCTCACGTTTCGGCTTCACAGATGTTTATATTTGTTTAGGTTTTGTTTTTCTTTCGCGTATCCTATTTCACGTGCGCGTAGCGCGCAATTTGCTTGTACATTTTAATTTTAACATCATAGTAGGTGTACTCACAAATAAAATAATGTAGCTGGTTACATAGATACTTGTTAATTCTGTTTATAAAATAATAAAATCGAAAAATAGAAGCCCTGGCGAATTGTTGTTGGAGCTGGCTTGCACATTAATAAAAAATTGTTAATCTTTTGATGAAATATAAAATTTGGAGTCCAACTAGTTGTATTATTTAAAAGCCAAGTGTTGGTTAATTTTGTGTGAAAGCAGTGATCCGGTAAGTATATTAGAAGCTGATATTTAGGCAGCGAAACTTGCACGGCAGAACGAGCATGATTTGAATACATAGCATCAACTTGGACCAGTGTACGAGGACTTGGGGCAGATACCAGGACCCATAGCAGCTTTGGCGGCCACTACAGGCAGAGCCATTAATCAGCGAGTATGAGAAGGATGTCTATCATCGTGAACGGAAAAGAAACTAGCGAGCAAAATCCAAGAGGCGCAGAGTACTGTTGGAGGCAGGACCAAAGGCATTTTAAGCAGTTTCCAGCATTTAGCGTCCAAGCTTAGTATTGGAGCAGGTTGACGTTCTTTTTCGAAATTCGAATCAAGACAGAGTTGGATCGAAGGGGCGTCTCTAGTTACCGATAAATAGGTTTGCTTAATACGTAGTGACGTAGTTTTATTGTCATTTACCTGCCACGTGATTAATCTTGGCTGGCTTGATCAATATAAACTTTTATCTGGTTTGTTTGAGTCGCCTTTGGAGCCATTTTATTAGAGGTTCAGAATTAAGAGATACTTTTGCATACAAGTGCAGTTAACATACAACTGATTTTTTGCAGAAACTCAAGCCTGAGAGAGAATTTGGCGAAACCAATTTAGCTAGTCGGAGCAACATAGTACATTTGTGATAAATGAATTAAATAGGGCAGCATATCAAATTACCATATTTATTCAATATAAATGACCATTTTTAGTTGGTCATATTCATGCAGTCACTAAAATTATTTTGTGTGGTGGTGGCGAAACTTTTATGTTACCTAAACTTGTTCATTGCAAAACGAAATTAGCAATAATACTTCATATTATAATATAACCACCATCACGACAATATATTATATCTATTTCTTCTTGTACATATTATCCTCTTAGTTTAGATGTGGTATGTTATATATGCTAATTATTATTTTTCACAGTTTATTAAAATTGCTGGGGCCCAATATTTTGTTTTTTATCTGGACCTAAACCCTTACGCAAAAGTGAAATAAAAATCCCAGATTTATTCTACTCGTATCGCAGCCCAGAATTGAGCTAGCCGGAATTAGTTAGTCGTCTGAAGGTAGGTTGCTTAAATTTGATACATTATCATTTATATTAATTAGGTTCGAAGCATTTTCATTGTGAATCTTAAATGGTGGATAATATTCACGCCATCCGATTCCGCTTCAAAAACTATGTAGGCAATTGTATATCTATTTTAGGCCCCCATATATGATTTTTTAAGAATTTCTAATTAAAATTGTCAACATTGCGTGGTGCTTCTACAGTCAGCTTAGTTACTTACGATGTCATGAAGCTATAGCAAAACGGTAACTTATTTAAGATAGATACCTACTGCTGTACCTCGTTGCAAAATATCTGAAACTAGCTGAAGCCCGCGGCATATGCCGCATTTAAAATGTAGGACGAATCTAATAACTTTTGTTGCACTAAAGAAAGTTTTAAAAGCACGCTAAAGATTGGAAATTTTTGGATAGCCTTCAGGCCACTTTCCTACATATTGGATACAGCCAATACTGCTGAATTGAATAGTGTCTTCTTTTTTACTTCCTTTTACAATAAAGGAAGTATTGGATTCACCCCAAAAATTCGAAATTGAGTTTTCCACAGATCTTCACGTTTCAGAGTCTCCTGAACCCAAAAAACATATATTTTTTTATTGGTCTGTCTGTGTGTGTGTGTGTGTCTGTGTGAGGGTCTGTCTGTGTGTGTGTGTGTGTCTGTGTGAGTGTCTGTCTGTGAACAGAATATCTCAAAAACGAAAAGAGGTGTGGGGTTGAAACTTTATATATAAGTTTTGTGTACTATGTAGATGCGACAGCAAGCTTTTGAAGAAAATCGCATAACTGGAAGTAGGTGTTTACTCTTGTGATTTTTCAGTTTTTTTTCGATTTATTCAAAAACGGTTCTAACGATTTTTTTCAAACTTCTCATTTGTATTACATTTTTAATGTGTATTGATGTGAGATAGGTGATTTTCCAGTTGAACACCTCTAAAATGGGTTTCTTTTGTTTTTTAAAAAAAATTTTATTAACTCCTATTTTAAATAGAAGACCCGGTATATTATTACATTTTTGAATTCATCTTAAAATTCTAGAGAAAATTTGTCTCTTCACCTAACGCTCTATTTTGTACAATTTGTAATTTTTGACCAATGCTTAAAAATTTAAAATCAAATTTTTGACTAATTATAAGATCACTGTAAAAGGAAGTTGTGTGCGCGTATCAAACCAGATTTTTCTGTTCTGTATTAAATGATAATAATTATTGTTACAATGCTGTAAATTGAATTAGTGGAAATGTCACTGGGACAGTTTCCAAAAACTAAATTCCTGGAATTTGCTGATATCTTCTTCTTCTTCTTCTTCTTGGCTGTTTTAGCTCTGGTTTCCGCGGCATAAGTTAAGATGGGTCTGACGCAGGTTTTATAGATCTGTACTTTACTTTCAACCGACATGTGCTTATTTGTTCATATCACGTCTCGTAGGTAGCCTGATATCGCAGCCGCTTTCATTGGTTGATTGCGAACTTCCTCGTTTAGGTTTCTCATGCTAGATGTGTGTACACCTAGGTAGTTAAAGTTCATAACTTGTTCAATCATATTATCAACGGCCAAGTTACACCGAAGAGGTTCTTTCGAGATAGTCAATGATTTTGTTTTTTCTGTTGATACTCTCATGTTAAATTCTTCCGCTGCTGTTTTGAACCTAAACAATAGTCGTTGCAAGTCATTTTCATTTTCTGCCAGGAGCAAGGCATCATCGGCGTAGCTAGTGATGTAAATTACCCGGGTATTTATTTTTAGGGGTAAATACCTGGGGTATTTATCCGGGTAAATACCCAAAATGGGTATTTAAGCGGATATTTATAGACTCATTTACAAATATTATAATCTAATGTATCTATCTAATGAGTATAATTGATTCATAACTGAAGGTACTCTATTCGAATTTTATAAAAATGTTTAAGAAAATAGCTGAACTGAGAACATTTACTGCCCAAAATACTGATGGGGACATAATTATACAGGTTTTGCCTAAAATTGTTGTACCCCTCATCCTTACTTACCTTTGAAGGCTTACACTTCACCGACTAGCTCAAGATACGGTTTCTTATCAGGGTTTAACAATTGTGGGATTTTTAGTTCGTTTCACTTTCATATAAAGGTAAAAGTTCATTAATCAGAAGAAATGGGCGCCATAACTTTATTTAAAAAGTTTTAAATTCAATAAGTTTACAAAGGTTACGTATTCTTTCTAACAGTCCACAAATCAATTGTTATGCATTAGAGGCTTATACCTTTCTAATTTTAATACACATTATGTAATTATTTAGCAAGTTTTATTCTTCTCTGACAAGTTAGAATTTGTTCTAATAAAACGTTAGGATTAATGAATCTATCAGTATCTAGGAGATTTCTTATACCTATTTAATTAATAACCTCCGGTTCGTAAGTTGAAAATATAAAGAGCTCTCTATACCCTCGTATTTCTCTTTCCTAGGTCTTAATTACGATTCATGATCGGTATTTAGTTTAATTGTTATCATTCCATGTAGTATAAGAAAGGTCCTTTATGAAAAAAAAAACTTATTATTTGACAAGTGACCCAAAAACCAACTTGACAGTCACAGAACGATTTAATCTCACTTCAGGCCACATCACCTGGTAAGTAACTATTGTTTTTACTTGAAACTAATCTGTTATTGAATATTCTTAAGGCTTACGCCCTAATTTAATTATATTTAAGCTATGACGCGGGTTTAAGTCTAACTAACGATATTAAACCCTTTCAGGACTAACATACGGTTAATACAGAGAACCCTTGAACCTGGACCTCTCCATCTGCCAACATTAACTATGAAGAACTCCTCATCGAACCAAAGAAGTTGCCCTTGACTGGTGAGTGATCTCCTAACTGGTTATAGATTTCTAATTGCGTCCTCTCTTTTCCTTATCGCTCGTAACTTATCGACACACTTCTCCATGGCGAATATACAACTGACCAGAACTGGCGTCAAATGGTAGTCAAAGAGGAAGCCCTAAGAGCTGGTGGTCAAAGAGGTGACACTAAGAGCTGAATCAAGGAAAACCCTCTATTACGATTTGTATGTATTAGTTTGCCGTCTACCTACCAGTTATATAATAACTGCCCTTTTCAGAAAGAAAATGTTTGTGGAATTTATCCTATCTGCCTGAAAAATTATTATGTTTTAATACTATGCTGTATGAGTTAAATAAAGGCTTACTATTGTCTGCTTGTATCCTTTCTAAGCTAGGATTTTCAATTTGCTTCGCTTCTGCATAGAGAAGCGCCCTTTTGCTTTCTCAATTAAACAGGAAGTAATATTTTTTGTTATTTATTGTTCTTTTATTAACGTAACCATGGGCCTTCTAAATTAAATTTCAAAAAGGTAGGCAACCCCTCCTACTGGTCTTGCGCTTAAAGTTGCCTATCTATTAGGATTAATTAATATTGAACGATATTCCTGTAGAAGCTACGATATGTACTGCTACATTGTACGGAACATGGCAATTCCATGAGTTGGAAAAGATTCAAATACTAATTACCATAAGAGTAACCGAAATGGAAAATGCAATAAATACTTTGGTAGCTAGGCAACAAGTAGCTATTATACCTACTTGTTGCCTAGCTACCAAAGTAATTATTGCATTTTCTATTTCGGTTACTCTTATGGTAATTAGTATTTGAATCTTTTCCAACTCATGGAATTGCCATGTTCCATATAATTTTAGGCAACCTGTATACAACAGCAATGAGATAGCATGAAGAAGAAACAGAATTCAATGATTGAATAAGAAAGAGATGAACATACAAACAAATATTTGAGTAAACTTGATGTTCATTTTAATTATGGCATATGTCAACAAAATATGCCTCCTAAAATAACTTTTTTTACGGTTATCTCTTATTCAAGTATTATGTGTTTTTGCTCATGCTATCTTATTGCTGTTGCATACTTATGGTCCCATCGGTATACAGCGTTGTTTATATTATTTTGTGATATTTTTTGCCTTATTAAGATTGTTTCGTAATATACCTATCAGTATATATTAATGTTAATAATTATAAGGATTATATCTTCAAATTAATGTTATGTTTATTTTTTAAAAATGGAGTCAGAGCCGTCACAATGTTTTTTGTAATCTCTAACAGACGCAATTTATTGCGTCTAACTGTTTATTTCCACAAACTTCGGCAGCCAATGTTCTTTCCCGATAAATGAGTAATTTACCTGGGTGAATGCTTATTCAATGTTACATTTAAATTGTTATTTTACATAAAATATTCCAGTGCATTTATATGTAGTTTATTTATTAAGATAGCATTATGATGTGAGTAAAAGTTTAGCTTAGCTTTCTAAATATTACACATTTGATAAATACCCAGTGTTTAGGTATTTACCCGAGGCAGGGGTAAATACCCAGGTAAATACCCATTTATAAATACCGTACCCACTGGGTATTTACCCGACCCACATCACTAGGCGTAGCACACTATTTTTATTTCTTTATTCCCCATCTTATATCCTCCGTTCGCTGATATCTAAAAGCACTATATTTAGACAAACCTACAACTTTCTGAAAATAAGTACTTATTTGCTTTTGGAATATCCCAAATATAAAGGAAATATTATGTTTTATTGTTATGATTAAAGCTGATAATTATATGCACTCAAATGTACGAAAATATGCGCATATATATGCATATATTTTGTTGAGTATATGCACCCAAAGTTATAATATATGCACATAATATGCTCCTCATTTTATTTTGAAAATAGGTAGGAGTATTCTAAATAATGTAAAAATTTTAATTATTTTGTATGAGTTTATTTAATTCCCTAATATTTATTCAAAGACGACATTCGTTTTAACGTTTGGCCATATAAACATGGACTGCCAACGCCAACTTCAGGTTGTAATCAACATAAAAATGAGATTTCCCGTAACCCCGCCAGACTATTATTCACCCAACACTCTTGATGTGGATTCTATATTGTCTGATACTTTATACATTGCTTCTATGGGAAAAGTGGGGGTATCTGGCAGTCTATGTTGATATAGTCAAAGATTTTAATAGGTACTCTCCCTTTCCTCTGCTTATTTCGATATGTATACTGCACTCCAGCGGCAGAAAGTGAAAGTATATATCTCAATTGCACACAAACATTTAATTAATAAATTTCATGAAATAGTAAATTTAACAAAAAAATCTTTAAAAGTTCATACATTACAAATTATTGCTAAATATAACCAAATATGCAAAATCCAGAAAGTATGCTCAAAAACGTATAAATATGCAAAATATGCAAAGTGAAACTTGGCTTAAACAATTTGTTTTCACATAATTAGTATACATATGCGAAAAGTTTATCCGGTTTATCAATTATACAAAATATGCATTTGCCATATAATATCAGCTTTAGTTATGATGGATAATTTGTAAACGTATTTAAGTGTCTACTTCCTATTCCAAAAACTCAGGTAATCAACCCCACCTGTAAAACTAGCTGATATCAGCAACATTATTGCTTAAAGTTCTTGGTGTTCAGTCGCTCTTGTAATTTTGTCTTGGTATATTGTTTACATAGCTTGGTGTCTTGTTCTTATAAGTGGTGTGTGAATCAACATGGTAAGAAAAATGTTCATCATATTACTTACTTTTTCTACAAAAAAATACCTAATTGGCTTAACTAATGTTATTACACATTTATATTTGTCAATAAATTTCCTGAACATATTCTACCCACGAGATTTAAAAAAGACTGCTAGTATTATTGCATTTTTTTTCAATTAATAACTGTAAATCAGTCTGATTTTCTGGAATCCTTCCAAATTAATTTTCGAAAACTTTACTAAAACCTCTTTCAAAGGTACTATAATACTGCCGCCTCATAACGATAATTAATATAATCGCATTTACAAAGTACATATTCAAAAACCTTTCTTAATTGTAAGTATTTACTTTAGTTCTTAATATTAAAAATAATGTTTTATTAAATATCACTACTTTAAATAAATTGGGCAATTTAATTAATTCCCAATTTTATTGCAATTTGTCATCTCAATCTTATTTCTCAATTTGCAGAACAATTCTACTGGTATTAAATTACCTAAAAATTATTTTATTACAGGATAACACCCAAGTGAGAAAAGAGTAACAATAAAATGTACTTATTATTTTATTATTAATTATAAAAATAAATATATATATCTACAATTCCAATGTTTCATTAAGGTTAGCCTTGTTTATGTACATCGCTCGCATTACCGTACACTGCGGTTCACCAAAAAGAAGTCCTTAACTTCATACTTGTAACATAAATAGCCTATATTTCCTATGAACTAAAATTAAGGTCTAACTGGTCGTCTATGGATGCACTTGTCATAATGGTTTTTAAATGAGTAACGTCAAAAGCAATCTAAAATTTAGAATTTTTACTTTTCTAGGTTGCACAAAAAATAGTATGCATTATTTGGATTAAAAGTGGCTCTGTTTGACTTGCAATTTTTGAGTTAATATATAATTAAAATAATTGCTTGTCAAACAAAGTGACACTTTTAATTCAATAAAACAATTACTATTTTGCTTGCAATAAACATTTTTATATAGAGGTTGCCTAAAATTGTACGAAAGATGGCAATTCCATGACTTAGAAAACGTTTAAATACTATTTGCCATAAGAGAAAGTTAAAATATCAACGATTTTGTAGCCATTTATCATTATTATTTCTGTCATTCAATTTATACTTCCTATAGAGTATCATAAATATTAAGAACGGTAAGGACATTTTACCGATGAAAGACAATTGTTTGGAGGAGTGAAGCGACGACTCCAATTATTGTCTGAGATTGGTAATTCCATAACGTTCGTGATGCTCATGAGGTTTTTTGCACGATAGAAATGTATTTTTATTCAAACGTCAGTAAAATGTGACATTATGCAGCAGAATAATATGTTGGTGGCACTGTAAGTCTATGTCAAATTCGATGTTAGCAGGTTAGGTTTTGCATCGGTCTGTGTCAAAACCAAGAAGACTATACTAAGGAGACGCAACTCCCGTTTCGAAGCGAACCGCTAAAAGTTGACAAATAAGGCGGTCGTGGTGTAGCTTTATTCATTCACAAAACTCGTCAACTGTCAATGTCTAATATTTACTGAGTGTAGCTGGAAATTCGGACCATGTTTTAACAATTAATAACACACTTGAAATACACTCCATTGGATTAACAACCGTAAACTGACTTTTAACCGGGATTACAGGTTAATTTAGCTCGCTTCCAACTCTCGAACAGCAGCGAAAACAAACGAAAATGACCGAAGTAGTTACACGCTGTCAACAGTGCCGCGACGGCTATCCCCGGCATAGGGGCCGCTTTTATATACAGCCGTCATAGGAAGTTGCAGCTCCTTAGTATAGTGTTCTTGGTCAAAACTGATGCAAAACCTAACCTGCTAACCTCCAATTTTTACAAAAATCTAAATGTAAGCCCCAATTTAATTTTCATTGTAGTTAATAAAACCTGCTTTCTAATGCAGAACTTTGTTGACGACGGTGATAGTTTAGATACCACATCAACAATTACGTTAAAAAGGGTTAAATTATTTATGCCTGTACAACATTTTACCCTATATTCAATATTTATAATATCGGCAATGTCAAACTTCAACCACTTATCTACAAATGTGTTCACTTGCTCCGCTTTGTCTTCATGCAGTTTATTACTGCCAATCTGCATATTGTGCAACTCTAACAGAGCATTAGCTGCTTCCATCTCAGGTTGTCCGGTGCTTTTTGTGAGTTGCTCCGTTTTCCTCTTTTAGCGCCTATTCAAATGCGCCAGTTTGCTTTGGACCGTTTTAAATGATGGCGGTTTGTCGACACTTCAAACGGGCAAATTTTGGGAACGAATTACAGTTTTTTTCAGGCATCTGCGCTTGTCGACATAATCTACAAGTAAACAATCATAATGAAACTGAATACATTAAAAAGAATTGCCAAAAATCTAAATGTAAGCCCCAATTTAATCTCTACAACATTTTACCTTATATTCATTATTTATAATATCGGCAATGTCAAACTTCAACCACTTACCTATCTACAAATGTGTTCACTTGCTCCGCTTTGTCTTCATGCAGTTTATTACTGCCAATCTGCATTTTGTGCAACTCTAACAGAGCATTAGCTGCTTCCATCTCAGGATGTCCGGTGCTTTTTGTGAGTTGCTCCGTTTTCCTCGATTAGAGTCTATTCAAATGCGCCTGTTTGCTTTGGACCGTTTTAAATGATGGCGGTTTGTCGACACTTCAAAGGGGCAAATTTTGGGAACGAATTGCAGTTTTTTCAGGCATCTGCGCTTGTCGACATAATCTACAAGTAAACAATCATATTGAAACTGAATACATTAAAAAGAATTGCCAAAAATCTAAATGTAAGCCCCAATTTAATCTCTACAACATTTTACCCTATATTCATTATTTATAATATCGGCAATGTCAAACTTCAACCACTTACCTATCTACAAATGTGTTCACTTGCTCCGCTTTGTCTTCATGCAGTTTATTACTGCCAATCTGCATATTGTGCAACTCTAACAGAGCATTAGCTGCTTCCATCTCAGGTTGTCCGGTGCTTTTTGTGAGTTGCTCCGTTTTCCTCTTTTAGAGCCTATTCAAATGCGCCTGTTTGCTTTGGACCGTTTTAAATGATGGCGGTTTGTCGACACTTCAAAGGGGCAAATTTTGGGAACGAATTGCAGTTTTTTTCAGGCATCTGCGCTTGTCGACATAATCTACAAGTAAACAATCATATTGAAACTGAATACATTAAAAAGAATTGCCAAAAATCTAAATGTAAGCCCCAATTTAATCTCTACAACATTTTACCCTATATTCATTATTTATAATATCGGGAATGTCAAACTTCAACCACTTACCTATTTACAAATGTGTTCACTTGCTCCGCTTTGTCTTCATGTAGTTTACTACTGCCAATCTGCATATTGTGCAACTCTAACAGAGCATTAGCTGCTTCCATCTCAGGTTGTCCGGTGCTTTTTGTGAGTTGCTCCGTTTTCCTCTTTTAGAGCCTATTCAAATGCGCCTGTTTGCTTTGGACCGTTTTAAATGATGGCGGTTTGTCGACACTTCAAAGGGGCAAATTTTGGGAACGAATTGCAGTTTTTTTCAGGCATCTGCGCTTGTCGACATAATCTACAAGTAAACAATCATATTGAAACTGAATACATTAAAAAGAATTGCCAAAAATCTAAATGTAAGCCCCAATTTAATCTCTACAACATTTTACAGTATATTCATTTTTTATAATATCGGCAATGTCAAACTTCAACCACTTACCTATCTACAAATGCGTTCACTTGCTCCGCTTTGTCTTCATGCAGTTTATTACTGCCAATCTGCATATTGTGCAACTCTAACAGAGCATTAGCTGCTTCCATCTCAGGTTGTCCGGGGCTTTTTGTGAGTTGCTCCGTTTTCCTCTTTTAGAGCCTATTCAAATGCGCCTGTTTGCTTTGGACCGTTTTAAATGATGGCGGTTTGTCGACACTTCAAAGGGGCAAATTTTGGGAACGAATTGCAGTTTTTTTCAGGCATCTGCGCTTGTCGACATAATCTACAAGTAAACAATCATATTGAAACTGAATACATTAAAAAGAATTGCCAAAAATCTAAATGTAAGCCCCAGTTTAATCTCTACAACATTTTACCTTATATTCATTATTTATAATATCGGCAATGTCAAACTTCAACCACTTACCTATCTACAAATGTGTTCACTTGCTCCGCTTTGTCTTCATGCAGTTTATTACTGCCAATCTGCATTTTGTGCAACTCTAACAGAGCATTAGCTGCTTCCATCTCAGGTTGTCCGGTGCTTTTTGTGAGTTGCTCCGTTTTCCTCGATTAGAGCCTATTCAAATGCGCCTGTTTGCTTTGGACCGTTTTAAATGATGGCGGTTTGTCGACACTTCAAACGGGCAAATTTTGGGAACGAATTGCAGTTTTTTTCAGGCATCTGCGCTTGTCGACATAATCTACAAGTAAACAATCATATTGAAACTGAATACATTAAAAAGAATTGCCAAAAATCTAAATGTAAGCCCCAATTTAATCTCTACAACATTTTACCCTATATTCATTATTTATAATATCGACAATGTCAAACTTCAACCACTTACCTATCTACAAATGTGTTCACTTGCTCCGATTTGTCTTCATGCAGTTTATTACTGCCAATCTGCATATTGTGCAACTCTAACAGAGCATTAGCTGCTTCCATCTCGGGTTGTTCGGTACTTGACGGGCCTGTGTTTTGTGGTTCCTCCATAACAGTAGTAACACGATTTGTGAGTTGCTCCGTTTTCCTCTTTTAGAGCCTATTCAAATGCGCCTGTTTGCTTTGGACCGTTTTAAATGATGGCGGTTTGTCGACACTTGAAAGGGGCAAATTTTGGGAACGAATTGCAGTTTTTTTCAGGCATCTGCGCTTGTCGACATAATCTACAAGTAAACAATCATATTGAAACTGAATACATTAAAAAGAATTGCCAAAAATCTAAATGTAAGCCCCAATTTAATCTCTACAACATTTTACCCTATATTCATTATTTATAATATCGGCAATGTCAAACTTCAACCACTTACCTATCTACAAATGTGTTCACTTGCTCCGCTTTGTCTTCATGCAGTTTATTACTGCCAATCTGCATATTGTGCAACTCTAACAGAGCATTAGCTGCTTCCATCTCAGGTTGTCCGGTGCTTTTTGTGAGTTGCTCCGTTTTCCTCGATTAGAGCCTATTCAAATGCGCCTGTTTGCTTTGGACCGTTTTAAATGATGGCGGTTTGTCGACACTTCAAAGGGGCAAATTTTGGGAACGAATTGCAGTTTTTTTCAGGCATCTGCGCTTGTCGACATAATCTACAAGTAAACAATCATATTGAAACTGAATACATTAAAAAGAATTGCCAAAAATCTAAATGTAAGCCCCAATTTAATCTCTACAACATTTTACCCTATATTCATTATTTATAATATCGGCAATGTCAAACTTCAACCACTTACCTATCTACAAATGTGTTCACTTGCTCCGCTTTGTCTTCATGCAGTTTATTACTGCCAATCTGCATATTGTGCAACTCTAACAGAGCATTAGCTGCTTCCATCTCGGGTTGTTCGGTACTTGACGGGCCTGTGTTTTGTGGTTCCTCCATAACAGTAGTAACACGATTTGTGAGTTGCTCCGTTTTCCTCTTTTAGAGCCTATTCAAATGCGCCTGTTTGCTTTGGACCGTTTTAAATGATGGCGGTTTGTCGACACTTGAAAGGGGCAAATTTTGGGAACGAATTGCAGTTTTTTTCAGGCATCTGCGCTTGTCGACATAATCTACAAGTAAACAATCATATTGAAACTGAATACATTAAAAAGAATTGCCAAAAATCTAAATGTAAGCCCCAATTTAATCTCTACAACATTTTACCCTATATTCATTATTTATAATATCGGCAATGTCAAACTTCAACCACTTACCTATCTACAAATGTGTTCACTTGCTCCGCTTTGTCTTCATGCAGTTTATTACTGCCAATCTGCATATTGTGCAACTCTAACAGATAGTAGAGAGGCCAAACTAAATTAACTCGTCAAATAACGATTTTCGTGGGACTGAGTAGGTTTATACCGACAAGTGGTATCTTCTTATTCGGTGGTGTTTCCTGAGTATGAAAAATTATGTTGTCGCTTTCTCAGCCTGTGGAGTGAGGAGCTATGACGTCACAAAGATGGCCATTCTTGGTTCCAGGTTTTAGTACAGAAACCGGGGTTTAACCCAAACATCCAAAAAGAAAGTTCTACCCAGCAGCAAACTGTTTAGTACCCTCCTCTTAGTAAGTGGTAAAAAGTTGCACAACATTGCGCGTCGGGTTTCGGCGGGAGGGGGGTGGAAAGCTAGAAAGGTGGTAAAATGGTAAGTTTCAACAGTTTTTCGCGAATATCTCGTTAACTATGAGGTTTAGCGCAAACTTTATCTTATACAAAATTAATCTATATTTAATTTACAATAAAAATGGTCTTATGCATTTTTGACTTCTAGACAAGAGTTACGGAGATATTGAGGTGGCAATGATGTCATTATTTTCTAGTTAGCTTGGGATTCATCGTAATCACTTGAAAATGAGTTTCGTTATAAAGAGTATGTTTCGTTATAAAAAGTACTTAGTAACGCATCATTAAGATAGGAACATTTTTTGTATGTGTGTATGTATGTATGTACGCCTATGTGTATGAATCTGACAATATATCTACATTGCTCCCCTCCTTTGTCGTTTTTATCTTAATTTTGCCTATTTTTCCTTTTAGATAATTCATCATATCGTTTTTCTCTTTCCCATTTGAGCTTTTATAATTACAGCTACTTAAATTAACTCCATCTTTTGTCATATTTTCCTAAAAATATAAAATCATGTGGATAGCATTGAAACAAGGTTGACTAAAAACTTTATCTAATAAGCTTTAATACAAAAAATAATGTTTTTTTTCTTCACAATACATGCTTTTCAGTAAATTCAATGTTTTTAAATGGAAAGTGGTATGTACAGGGTTATTCATTATAAATTACCCACCCCTTATCATCGTTATTATTGCCTATAGAAAAAAAAGTTTTAAATAAAAGTTATGTGGTTATAACTGAATTTTGTTAAAATGCTATCAAAAGTACAGTGGCGTGCATAATTAAGGGGATACAAAAAAGTAATATTTTTTTTTAAATGGAACACCCTGTATATTATTAACTTTTTGGAAAGATCTTTCTTTCCTGATTTCAAAAATATACCATATGTTACCCTTACCTTATACCGTTTTTGAGTTATTAAACGTTGAATATCTTAGTTAAACTAGTTACTGTAAATAGGAATTATGAAAGTAAGCTATGAAAATGCAACTATTTTGTTTCATAAGTGACATTTCTTTAATAAAATAATAAAAATTAGTTATCATTTATTTATATTTAAATTTCCTGAATAAAACTTTGTTATATTTAATAATGTTAACTAGTTTAACTAAGATATTTGACGTTTAATAACTCAAAAACGGTATAAGGTAAGGGTAACATATGGTATATTTTTGAAATCAGGAAAGAAAGATAATTCCATAAATTTTATAATATACAGGGTGTTCCATTTAAAAAAATATATTACTTTTTTGTATTCCCTTAATTATGCACGCCACTGTACTTTTGATAGCATTTTAACAAAATTCAGTTATAACCACATAACTTTTATTTAAAACTTTTTTTTCTATAGGCAATAATAACGATGATAAGGGGTGGGTAATTTATAATGAATAACCCTGTACAACGTACATGGTAGTTACATAATAATAAATTACAGCAATCAGAAACCTAAAAATCGTTAAGCTCTTTTTCATGTTGAAGATTATCTTCATCGATGCCGTCCTCAATAATTAGTGCATCTCTGTTGGTGCACCTATGTCCGGGGCAATTCTTGCACATATTTGAGCATTTCTAGCCACTCTGACGACGCTCACAGTTTCGGACACACCCCGTATTACAAGTGCAAACAATGAGGGAAAGCAATTTTTCAGGAGCAGTTGCCTTTATGGTTGCAACTGGACGCAAATAACCGCCAATCCTTTTCCAACCCCACTTTAGCGAATCTTTATTGACATTGAGCCATTGCTGCACTAGATTGTAAACTCTATAAGAGTGTTGTTGTCCAGCTGCTAAAGTGGGGGAAAGTACAGCCAACCTCATATTTGTGTGCCTGTAGACCTTTGCGATGATCTCCAAGTAACATTGAAGCCGCAGAGTATCCAAATTATATGCATTTTTTAATGCAAATATCGAAAGGAAGAAATGGTTCCAGCATCAGCTAGCGCATCTGGATCTGCATTTGGGTTGTTAAAAGTCAACAGCTTTGTGTAAAGCTCCTTGTCACTTTTCGCTTTTTCAGAAGGCGTTATTTTTCCCTTTCTATAAATTGAAGAAACGGTATCACATCCGGCGAAAGTGTAAGCTGTCAAGAGAACATCCTTCATTTCCCCGATACCACGCTGTATGCACCAGTGCAGTAAACTTTTTCTTCTTGGTTACCTTTCTTCGGTACAATCATCTTCAACTGTTTGTTGGCTGGAGCATGAACAACCAACAATACCAATAAATCGGTGTCATTGCCAATTACGATAACCTCTGTTTCCTTCTTTGATTCGTCAATTGCTGTAAAAACGATCCTGACCAGCACCACCTTCTGCCTGAATCACTTTGCAGCCAGCTTCCTGTTGTGTAGATTAGAGCAATCAGTTGCATTTTGTTTTTATTATTAGTTAGAAATTTTGCTTGTCTAAGAGTGACGTTAATTCTAACTTCCACTTTCACTTCAACATGTGTAGTAGTGGATGATCTGCGCAAATGTACGAGTATGACGTCTTTGGTGCTGGGTGCTTCACCATAACCATCTCGCCTCCCCACTTCTTTGAACCCTTTATATAATACACTTGGAGCGAATATTACGAATTCATAGGCGCAATTTTTAAATTTTTGCCAAACAGAAAAAGTTACATTTTTAGCCCCTCCATATCGTGTGCCCATTGAACGTCTGCTTTACAAACTCGAATTCTATGGTATAAGAGGACAACTTCTGGTATGGATTAAGGATTTCCTGAGAAATCGCTCGTTTGTAGTTAGAGTTGAGAACACTCTTTCCGATCAATGTCCGGTTCTAAGCGGTGTCCCCCAAGGATCAGTCCTGGGGCCCATCTTATTTCTGGTATATATAAGCAATCTGCCAAACATTATCACCTCAACTTCAAGTTTTTTTGCAGACGACACCAAATTGTTCAACTTCCCTTTGGCTGCCGCACATGTCATCCAAGAAGATTTAAACAAAATTAGCGAGTGGTGTACTCAGTGGTTGCTCACAGTGAACGCGGATAAATGCTCGGTTTTGCATATTGGTCGTAACAATCCTACAGTGCAGTATGAATTAGGCGGGGTTTCCTTAAAACCAGTGACCGAACAAATCGACCTTGGTGTCACCATAACATCTGACCTGAAATGGGGTAGCCACGTCTTTAGTACAGTTAAAAAAGCAAACTTTCTGATATATCAAATATCCCACTCATTTAAAAACCTGTCTCCGTTGCTTTTGAAAAAGCTGTATTCGACCTACGTACGTCCCATCCTAGACTACGGTGCTGTGAACTGTAATCCATATTTTGCGAAAGATATTGATCTATTAGAAAAATTCCAAAGAAGATTTACAAAACTTTCTCCCATTCTACGTCCGCTTCCGTCCGTATCTCTGTTTATATTTATATTTATATATCTGTATATTGTCAATGTGTATTCTATATACTTATTATGAGTCCAATCGGCCACTTTGGCCGTCTACTCTGTATTTTATAATAATAATATCTCCGTAATCCTTTACTGGACTGCAAAAATGCATAAGACCATTTTTATTGTAAATTAAATGTAGATTAATTTTGTATAATGTAAAGTTCACAGTAAACTTTACAGGTAACGAGATATTTGCAAAAAACTGTTGAAACCTACCATTTTACCACCTTTGTGACGCCATAGCTCGTCACTCCACAGGCTAAGAAAGCGACAACAGGAGTTTTTCTACTGAGGAAACACCGCTAATTACGATGGTATCACTTGTCGGTATAAACCTACTCAGTCCCACGAAAATAATTATTAATTCACTTGGCCTCCCTACTAAGAGCATTAGCTGCTTCCATCTCAGGTTGTCCGGTGCTTTTTGTGAGTTGCTCCGTTTTCCTCTTTTAGAGCCTATTCAAATGCGCCTGTTTGCTTTGGACCGTTTTAAATGATGGCGGTTTGTCGACACTTCCACGGGGCAAATTTTTCAGGCATCTGGGCTTGTTGACATAATCTACAAGTAAACAATCATATTGAAACTCCTAAATTATGAAATTAATGGAGTAAGCTGAAGATGTTTAACATCAAGTGGCACTTGCTTAATTAACATGTATCTTTAAGGCAGCATATTTATGATTATTTCAAGCCAGTGAAAATACAAACTGGCAAGACCTACTTACCGGGTAATATAAAATCTTCCTTCACAAAATGCTTACTGCAAACTTTCATATGGGCCGACACGGGTTTCCCTATTTTTAGACATGTTTTGCAAAAATTTTTATTATTGCGCGGAAAACCGTGCATAGGAACATTGTCCGTGCAATAATTTAACACTGCAACACACAACAGTAATTATTACTTTTATTCTTTTTGGTAGAACGGACGCCATTATTATAACCACCGTTCTTCCTAGAGGTAGTAAAGTCCACTTGCAAAAAGTTTATAACCATATTTTTGTACAAAGCTCCGAATTTAGGTTATTTGCAGATTTAATATTTATGTGTACATAGTACAAACATTCCTGTGTAATGTAAAAAATGTGTGTAGTCCCTAACAAGAGCATTAATTGTTCTCTTCTTCTATATTACTGGCTCTTAGAAAATATCAAGACCACGCCCACAATAGAACTACACATAGACCACGCGCATGCATGTTTGACCTTGGGAAGTGTTCTGCTTTATTATAGAGTTATACAATCATATTGAAACTCCTAAATTATGAAATTAATGGAGTAAGCTGAAGATGTTTAACGTCAAGTGGCACTTGCTTAATTAACATGTATCTTTAAGGCAGCATATTTATGATTATTTCAAGCCAGTGAAAATACAAACTGGCAAGACCTACTTACCGGGTAATATAAAATCTTCCTTTACAAAATGCTTACTGCAAACTTTCATATGGGCCGACACGGGTTTCCCTATTTTTAGACATGTTTTGCACAAATTTTTATTATTGCGCGGAAAACCGTGCATAGGAACATTGTCCGTGCAATAATTTAACACTGCAACACACAACAGTAATTATTACTTTTATTCTTTTTGGTAGAACGGACGCCATTATTATAACCACCGTTCTTCCTAGAGGTAGTAAAGTCCACTTGCAAAAAGTTTATAACCATATTTTTGTACAAAGCTCCGAATTTAGGTTATTTGCAGATTTAATATTTATGTGTACATAGTACAAACATTCCTGTGTAATGTAAAAAATGTGTGTAGGCCCTAACAAGAGCATTAATTGTTCTCTCCTTCCATATTACTGGCTCTTAGAAAATATCAAGACCACGCCCACAATCGAACTACACATAGACCACGCGCATGCATGTTTGACCTTGGGAAGTGTTCTGCTTTATTATAGAGTTATGATTTTTAAGCAGCAGAGAACTTTTAAAAATCGAAGGAAAATTGTAGGTTAGCCAAGAGTATTAAAAACACAACTACTTACAGGTTATATTCTTATTTTATTGACTAAATTACCTCAGAAGAATGTTATCTTTAGAAACTTCCGTTGGCAAGCAAACTTGAAATTAATCTTAGACTGCCGGTAACTTCTTGTCCAGTAAGTTAACAATAACCAATAACACTCGTAGAATGGCACGGTAATAATATTAGCAGATATTTAAGATTGACCGTGTATATTTTATCTTCCATACAGTCATAACACAACAAAGGTAAGAAGTAGGAGACGGTATAATACTAACTGCGTTGCTCCTTCGGAAAGCTACGCCAGATCCCTTAACATAAACCTGCCACATTGGTGCACTATATTCGTTTGCAAAACAAAATATGTACTATGATTTATCCGCATTTTGTTGTACTTGCCATCCGCTAAATTTATTATTTAGTATTTTAGTTTGTACACATGCTGCAACGATAAGGTTTCGCAATAAAACAACAACAGAGAGTGTTCTGACTCCATATTTAGATTTTAAATTTGTGTTCAATTGAAATAAACGAAATAAAGCGAAACGGTAGTTTATTCTCCTTCTGATTTAGACTTACCGTTATTGTCAAAGAGTTATTCGTAAAAAAAATTTATGTCATTAAGACTGCAACTGTGACCGTCCTTTAAACATGATTTTTGTTTTTTTTTGGCAATTTAATCAGTATGGGTGTTACATTGCCTGAATGACTCCTTGGGCATAAGCCAGATACGTATTATCTCAGATAGAACAACCACTGTATTTTAATGAGATCCGGTATAACAAATATAATTAGTTTTTGCAAACGCGCGAATACTGAATGGTATTAACCCCCGAGTTGGAAGAACGTGTTTTTAGTAAACACAAATCCACGGGGAAGCTTGAAACTCGCCGATATTTTTAGATATAGTTTGCTCACATAACGAACAGAAAACCTTGTCTAAGATTCTCTCGCCACAGTTATTATGACGTGACGTGTGTTTACTATAATAACTCAGAATTTGCTTCGAATTTTCAATAAACAAAAATGACGCATCGTTTAAATATTTTTGCACGGGTGTTCATTAGGAATTTTAAAGGCTCTTTATATTTTTCAACTAACAAGATGCCCGTTCTTCGTACGGGCAACAAATGTTTTTTCTTCTAAATTTCAAATGAATTCTAGGGCGCTCCCACCTCCTCACTCAATATGCTAAACCAGGGGTCGGCAACCTTTTTCGGACGGCGGGCCATTTTCAAAATAAATTTTTTTATGCGGGCCGCACATTCAAATGTAACTTAAATAGTGCTTTTATATCGTATACGAGTATAAATATTATTAAAAATAAATATAGAAAACATTTATTTTTTAATGACATGCTATAATAACAATAATGTTAGAGAACAAAAATTTTACAATTCTTAAAAGGTAAAAAAAAGAAAATACAATTCCAATTAAATATGTATAAATATGTAAATATAAAATATATAAATATAAAAAATATAAAATATTGTAGTGAAACGTCATACGGCTGTCAACATGAACGCACATATGAACATACAGTAGCAAACTGGCGAAATGAAAGAATTAATGATGGGCCTATCCGGAATGAATAATCGGAAAGTTTCCGGTTCCTATTATTTCGGAACTTTTCGGAATTCGATTATTTTACTGTTCGGTGCACAAAATTCGGAACTTTCGGAATTCGATTATTTTACTATTCGGTACACAAAATGAGAAAACGAAATGCCAATTTGAACTGAACGGAATACGGAATGTTGTATTGACTCACTTGACTGCTATATGCTGGTTGGCGAATGTCGACCGGTCGCGCCGTGTGCGCACGTGTATGATACGTGAATGGCACTAATGGCAGTGGTATTTCGTAGATTAATTATTAGATAGTACACCTACAGACTTCAAATTCAAGTATTGTTTTATACTATCTATTATGTACTTTATGTGCTATTAAACTTTAAAGTATCACTACCATTTTCCGAAAGTCTATTAACGTAACTACTGTAATAATTTGAAAAAATATTTTATTTCCTCATATCCCACTGTGCGACTCAAACTCATAAATTGGTTTTTAGGATACTGCATTGCTAACTAGCGTCTACATAGTTACAAACGAGTCCGGTAGATAAAATTTACCGGCCTAGACCAGTAGTAATAGAACTACTATTGGTCTAGGTCGGTAAATTTTATCTACAGGACTCGTTTGTAACAATGTAAATGCTAGTTACCAATGCAGTATCCTAAAAAATCTTATACGATACACGACCGGTAGAATTCTTATGGCCTTGCCAAACGTACAGGTCTCGCCCTACGGTTCGACCTGTAAAGTATTGGTGCGGCCATAAAAATGTTGCTACCGGTCTAATAACGTAAATAGCTATTACTGACCGTCCTACAAACCCAAACAATAGATGTCAACGCAGATAAGGGCTTACGGAGCGACGGCGAGTGCTCTCATCGTAAATTTGCACGCACTTCATCTTCCTTCCGCTTGTTGTTATTTCGCTCGTTTTCCCTTGCTTGCATTTACGGAATGTAAAATAATCGGATGATATTCCGATTTTATAAACATTCCAAAATGGAACATTCCGATTATTGAAATCATCCGATTATGCCCATCACTACAAAGAATGCTACACTTGCTAAGCGAGACGTCGTATTCGCTGGGGAGTGGGGATTAAACTTGCGCAGTAAAATAGGTTTCCCACTATGCTTCTGTTTGTCGCGCATTTTTGTCACCGGCCACATTTCGGCACGCTTACGCTCTAAATTTGTTGATTTTTCCTATAGTTATATTGGTGCTTTGGCGGGCCGCGCAAAAAGTTGCAAAGGGCCGCATGCGGCCCGCGGGCCGCAGGTTGCCGACCCCTGTGCTAAACTAACAAACGCCGCAAAACAATATTGTTGGAAAAAAGAAACAAAATTCTTCCGAAAAAATTCCTCCACAACTACCTACTCTTTTTATGCTTCACGTACCCCTTGGAAATGTGTATGTAATTGTCGTTCTTCTTGTATATATTGATAAAACTATAGTTTTAGTATAACAATGAGATAAAATTAAAATATATATGTACAAACTAAATATTGTATTCATAAATTACAGCAAGATAAACTTAACACCTTATCCCTTTTCAGTTTTTCCTTTTTACCGCTTTAGGGGTAACATCAAAATCCCTTAAACCCCTTTCTAAATATTTTAAGAATACATCGGTATGCCAAAAAAACAATGTTCTAACTCAATAAACATAGGAGATACAACGGGTTCTTTAATTCACCCCGAATCCAGATTTGCACCTTTAGGGGTTGATTTGGGAAAATCCTGAAAAGTGTTTTTAGACATTTATATTAGATACCTATGCATGCAAAAAACCAAGTCGATATCTTATGGGGTTAAGAGATGTTGAAGAAATTGTGAAAACACGGTTCACCGCTTTTCACCGCTTAGGGGTAACATTTTAAAATCCCTTAAACCACTTTCTAAATGTTTTAAGAAGACATTTATATGCCAAAAAAGAATGCTCTAGCTCAATAAACATAAGAGATATGAAGGGTTCTTTAATTCACCCCGAATTAATATTTGCACTTTTAGGGGCTGATTATGGCAAAATCCTGAAATACGTTTTTTGACACTTGTATTGGACACCTATGCAAGCAAACACCAAGTCGATATCTTATCGGGTCCAAGAGATATTGAGGAATTCGTGAAAATACAGTTTACCCCTTTTCACCCCCTTAGGGGTAAAATTGTAAAATCTCTTAAACTACTTTCTAAATATTTTAAGAATATATCTATATGCCAAAAAAAGGAATGTTCTAGCTCAATAAACCTAGGAGTTACAAAGGGTTCTTTAATTCACCCCAAATCCAGATTTGCACCTTTAGGGGTCGATTAGGGAAAAATCCTGAAATGTGTTTTTAGATACTTCTATTGGACACTTATGTAAGCAAACACCAAGTCGCTATCTTATCGGGTGTAAGGGATATTCAGGAATTCGTGAAAACACAGTTTACCCCTTTTCACCTCCTTAGGGTTAAAATTTTCAAATTTCCTTAAACCGCTTTCTAAATATTTTAAAAATACATCTATACGCCAAAAAAGAATGTTCTAACTCAATAAACATAGGAGATACGAAGGGTTCTTTAATTCATCCCCAATCCAAATTTGCACCTTTAAGGGTTGATTAGGGCAAAATCCTAAAATACGTTTCTAGGTATTTTCATTGATAATCTTTACAAGCAGACACCAAATTGATATCTTATCGGGTGTAAGAGATATTGAAGAATTCGTGAAAACACATTTTACCTCTTTTCACCCCCTTAGGGGTGGAATTCTAAAAAATCCCTTCTTAGCACTACCTTACATAACAAATTGAACCTTCCACCCAAATTTCAAGTTTTTAGTGCCAGTGGTTTCGGCTCTGCGTTGATTAGTCAGGGTTGTGACTTTCCTTTATATATGTATAGATTATCGCATGACGCTTAACGACGTTGGATGCGGTGGATATGATAGAAACACGAAGTGTACATAACCATGACCATCTATATTAAATGTAAAATTACATTATGGTCTGCACTTAAGGAACAGCTCCTACAGTCACCTATTGTGAGAATTTAAAAGCATTTAGCTCAAATATCAACATCTGACGTTTAAAAGGTTAGGTCACCATGAAATATCAGTTTATTGTTTTTGTTGAAATTTAACACAATTTTCAATAAATAAATACATAAAGTAAGTTTATTTGTGAAAGTTTTAATTAGTACAGATAAAGTTAACAAGCAAAGCTAGTAATGGTATTTACGTTTTAGTATTATTATAAGATGTCTCTATGTGCAGCCCATAGTATTTAATTTAGTCGGCCGTGACAGAACTTAAAAAATAAAAGCGTATTACTGTTTTCCCTGCTATATACTGATATTTTAGAGATGTTTGTTGTGGTGTGATAAGGAATACAGGGAAGGTATCGGATTATCTTGTCCCTTTTTAAAATACATTTTCATAATCTAATATTTCCTTACTTTAAATCATGTGCAATAGCCGTATACTCCTATGATAAATAAACAAATAAATAAGATAATATAATAAAAATTCCTTTTCCTACGGTCACCTTTAAAACTGACTATTAAGCGCTCACTGTCAATGCGAAAAGTTAGCGATTCACACATTTTTTCCCTAGTAACCATTTTAGCATCGCAACCACGTAAACAATGTCTTAATGAAATAATCGCGTCACTTCATTTTACTTTACGCATCGCCATGGCTAACCTGATTATTAATTTAATTCGTCATTTTTCTGGAACTGGCTAAAATTATTGACAATTGCATCACGGTGCGTCCATCATCACGCAACAGATTTATTGAGTTTGTGAGTTTTTGTGAAGTTGAAGATGGAATCTGAAGGTAATTGCACCCCGCCTGAAGTATTTGAAGCGGCCCAGACAGCAACTAACGAGTTGTTGCCGGCCAAATCGCGCGGCCTTTATGAACGGCGGTACAACGACTTCATCAAATGGTGTGTATCGAAATTTCAATTATTTAACAATTTTGTTATTTATTTATGACCGTAGAAAAAATTTTGTATGTATTTCGAGTGTAAATAGCCATTTTGGTATTCGGTTGCTTTTTCGTGCCTCGCTACCGCTCGGCACGAAACTCGCATTCTCATACCAAAATGGCTCTCTTTACACACTAAATACATAAATAACTATTATTTAATACCGCTTCCAAAAGTTGGCTTTTACGTCATTCTTTGTCGTTATGAAACATACATTTTTTTTTATAACTGTCATGTAAAACAGTTATGTAAACTAGTTGTGTAATAACTTTACATAACTGGCCATTTTCCAATCTAAGCATACTTTCATACACTTAGAAGAATAGTTTATTAATAACAGTAACTATTAAACTACCCATGGCAGCATTGGCAGAATCTTCAATATCAGAAGGTATTTCTGAATCGCTGCTCAAAACATTTTTAAGAATTATATTGGTCAATTATCATGTCTTGTGAAACTTCGACATTTATTTCAGTGTAGTCTTGTTTGGCCATAAACCCATCTGATTTTGTGATGTAGTGTGAGAAACGTTCTTAAAAAAAATTATAATTCTGCCACGGCAAAATCTTGTTGGTAAAATTCTTGCATGTCAATATGGCCAGCGTTTAATGTTGTTTGTGCCTGTAACGTGCTAACATTTTGAATGTTTTGTTCTACTGTGTTTAGTAAAACCTTGGATAATATACTAATTACGTATAACTAACTTTAAAATATTTTCCATTTTTGTTTGATTACTTTAGTTTTGTCGAGATATAATCTCGTATGTTCAATGTAGAAGTGTGCATGTCTCGGTTTTTAAGTAAATATTTCGCTAAGCTGTGATACGGATAACCTATTGAACTGATATTGGTACAGGTATATTTGGTTTGTGTATTTGCAGCAATAATAATATTAGAAGAGTGTGAACCTGTCCATTGGGGTATAGTCCAGTTACATTAGACGGAAAACCGCCGCATCCGCCGAAAAAATCCAAGTGAGCTGAAATTTTGCATACACCTTTATTTTGACATTACAAATAATGTCTCAAAAGTCCCCATCGATATCGCTCTTGCGTTTTGAGTTATTCAAGGTCAAAGGTCACAGAAATAAGTTTTTCACAAATATCTCGCTTTCCATGGGTCGTATGACTTTTTTAGTTATTACAAAAAATGAAGGCTAGAAAATTCTCTATAAAAAAATAATACTGGATTTTTACGTACAACTAACCCTTCAGTAAATATCACACTGTTAAGTTTTGCAGACGGGTTTTACTTCCTTTTACGATAAAGGAAGTATTGGATTCACCCCACAAATTTGAAATTGAGTTTTCAACAGATCTTCACATTTGAGAGTCCCCTAACCCAAAAAAAGTGTTTTTTTCATTGGTCTGTGTGTCCGTTCGTCTGTCTGTCTGTGAACAGAATATCTCAAAAACGAAAAGACGTATGGCGTTGAAACTTCATATATAACTTTTATGTACTATCTAAATGCGACAGTACGCTTTTGAAAAAAATCGCATAACCGGAAGTATGATGTTTACTCTTGGGTTTCAAAAACGGCTATAACGTTTTTTTTCAAACTTTACATTTTTAATGTGTATTGATGTGAGATGAATGATTTTTCAGTTGAATACCTCTAAATTTCAACTGAAAAATCACCCATCTCAATCAATACACATTAAATATGTAATAAAAATTTAAAGTTCGAAAAAAATCGTGAGAGCCGTTTTTGAAACACCAGAGTAAACATCATTCTTCAGGTTATGCGATTTTCTTCAAAAGCTTGTTGTCGCATTTAGATAGTACACAAAATTTATATATGAAGTTGCAACACCATACCTCTTTTCGTTTTTGAGATATTCTGTTCATAGACAGACAGACGGACGGACACACAGACCAATGAACGGAAACATGTTTTTCGGGTTCGGACTCTAAAACGTGAAGATCTGTTAAAAACTGAATTTTAAATTTTTGGGTTGAATCCAATACTTCCTTTATCGTAAAAGAAAGTAAAACCCGTCTGCAAATCTTAACAGTGTGTTAGTTACTGAATGGTTAGTTGTACGTAAAAAACCTATATTATCTTTTTTGTAGAGATTTAATTTCCTATCCTACAGTTTTTGTATAACTAAAAAAGTCATACGACCCATAAAAAGCGAGATATTTGCGAAAAACTGATGTCTGTGACTTTTGACCTTGAATAACTCATAACGCAAGCAGCTCACTTGGATTCTTTCGGCAGGCGGATCCTAATGTAACTGTAGTAGTAGTGCTAGTTGATGTCTTACAAATAAATATTGTCAATTTGTCGTTGTGTACATATATGTATTGAATTATATAGGTCTCTCCATTGCTATATCATATTTATTAGCTATTTTTGAGAGCAGTGCAGAGCAGCATTTAATTACATGCATTTAGTGCGTTACAATATATATTAGTAGTGTATCTAGGGATGTTCTGCCTCAAAATGTGTCACTGAGCAGGTTTTCTGCGCAGGTGTCCGCGCAGGTTTCTGCGCAGGTCTGCGCGGGGTTTTTGCGCAGGTTTGTCAAAGTCACGGGCCTATCCGGTACCAAGGTCATTGCCCTCACCTAGGTCACGTGCTCCCACAATGAATTTTTGGGGTTAAAAGTCTAATTTTTACAAATTTTCAGGATAAATTATGGGGCTAAATGTCTAATTTTTTCCTACGCTTATCAAAAAATATTTCCTTAGCTCAACAGGACGTGAGTCATCGTCTGGGAATACAAAACTTGTTGAGACTTGTAGATGCAGGATGTCAACCAATTGAACAATGGTGTCCATTGTTTGAGAAATCTGCACGACTTCAAAAAATAATTGGAACAATGAAGCCATTGTTGTCTGGAGGAATTTTTGCTTACCTCCATTATCAGATAAACAGGATGTTATTGTCTGGAGATTCAAACCTGTCCAGAATTGTATGAAAATGTGCAAAGCTGGTAAAAATTGAACAATGAAACCCATTGTTTGAGAAAAATCAGCACAACTGCTAAATTGAATGGAGCCTTTGTTTGGGCAATTAAAACTTGTTTGAGGTTGTGGGTGAGACACACGAGTGACTGGGATCTGGTAGTTGATAGTCTCTCGCATATTTTGATAGTTATTAACAGTCAGTTAGTAAACAGTATTTAACATAATACAAAAGTGTTGGAGTCTTAAAGACATTGAGAGAAATCCTCAACATTGTTTGTAAGCACCAAATGTAAATATTACTTTTTTCCGTATTTTATTAAATACACAGTTTTGAAATTGAGCCGATAGTTATTTATTTCACTTTTTGCTGTTGGATTTATGTACAGAAGACAGCATCCCTCACTTTAGCAATAAGCAAGTTCCTAAAGAAATATTATTATGCTGTATAGATTTACAGGTTACAGTTCGGAGTGTAAACTGAGTTAAAAAATTTAGGATATTTCTATACAGCTATTAGCAACAATACCATTTAATTGCATATTGTTTCCTTTTACGTAAGACCTCAATTTTAGATTCGATTGTTTTAATATAGGTTCGAAAGCCCTGCTGACAGACAGACAGAAAACGTGTAATGCAGCTGCCAAACCGGGACTTGTCAAATATCGAACAGCAATATATATTAGTAGTTAGCAGGTTAAAAGTTTGATGTAGTTTTAGCCAATCTTATACACATATATAGTTCCAGCAGTAAACTCTGGTAAGAAACTAAAACACATCAGTACGGCGGAGTCTTAAACAGCAGAATTTTATAATACAAAACAGAGCGATAAAAGAACCGTGAGGGATCATATTTAACCACCCGACATTTTTCAGTTATCTTGAAATGTCTGCAACTTCCGCATACCAATCTCGCAAACACCTTCTTTGTTCTTGTGTGTTAGCACCTTGGCTTTAAGAAGGTTATGGTAGTATATTTACGAAATCCGGCGCCACAGCACTGTATGTTTTAACTACATTTTTTATTAAGCATTCAATAACTACAAAAATAAAAATCAGCTTAAAATATTGTTCCTAAAAGGAGCGGTGGTTTAGTTTTATCATTGGAATTTCGGTTTCTTACAACAGTATTTGTATATCATTCGTAAATAGTCCAGTTTTTGGTTGCAACGAGCATAGTTGTAGCATTGATATCTGACGAATAGAAGACTATTGAAGATATAAACAGACAGTAACATTAATCTAAAATTGAATTAACTAAAATTAAGTAGTTATCAAATATTATTAACAAAGTTTTTAAACGCATAATACAGGCAGTTATTAATTACTTAATAAATACAATTGACCTATATCTGTTGGTCATGGTTTATGTCTTAATCTGATTTTAGTAGTCGATTAGAGTCGAATAATTAAGGTTATTACAATGCTAAAAACTGTACGCCAAAGGTAAGATTAAAATCAAAAAATTAAAATAAAACCCAGAGAATAAGAATTAAATTAAATAAAGCCAAGTAAAAGCTATAAGGCCGCAACAATACATTAGTAAAAAATTCTCTAATTAATAAAGATGCTATACACGATACCCAACGGTAAGGGACAGTTCATTTTTGTAGGATAAAAACTTATCTAGATTGGTTAAAAATCAGATGTATAAGAGAAAATCTCAAACTTGTTTAAAAACTTTTTGTAACTAAAACTCACATTAGAAATTGTGTAAATAAAGCTAAAATTAGAAGGAGGCGCAGACTATAGAAAATACCTGCCCAGACTTTTGGATGTGAGCGTCTGGGAATGTACAAGGTTGCTAAAAAAAAACTGGACGTTATTGTTGTCTGGAGTTTCTGCGTAGGTCTGCGCGGCAGTCTGCGCGAAGGTTTTTACCCAGCTTTGGCATGAAATTCAAATTCTGAGTAGGTTTTGGCGGGAAATTCAAATTATGATCAGAGTTTTGTTGGGAAATTTAATTACTACTCAGGTTTTAACGATAAATTTAAATTATGATTAGGTTGTTGACGGGAAAATCTGGGAATGTACAAGGTTGCTAAAAATAAATGTGTGGTTAAAAAATTTGCTTAAAATTGATTGAAAATTTACAGACACTATTTGTAAGCACTGAATGTAAATATTATATGTTTTTTCCTGTAATTTATTAAATACACAAAGTTTCGATATTTTACGATAGTTATTTATTCCGCTTTGCTGTTGGATCTATGTACAGAAGGACAGCATCCCTCACTTTAGCAATAAGCAAGTTCCTAAAGAAATATTATTATGCTGTAGTGATTTACAGGTTATAGTTCGAAGTGTAAACTGAGTTAAAAATTTCTATACAGCTATTAGCAACAGTACCATTTAATTCCATATTGTTTTCTTTTACGTAATACCTAAATATTAGATTCGATTGTTGTAATGTAGGTTTGAAAGCACTGCTTAGACAGGTAGACAGGTAGACAGGTAGACAGGTAGACAGCTACACATGTAGACAGCTAGACAGGTAGACAGATAGACAGATGGAGAACTAGACAGGATGCCAGCTAGACAGATAGACAGATAGATAGGTAGACAGCAGGCAGGCCGACAAACATACTATTAACGAAGTAAGAAGAGGGAAGTTGGAAATTAATACTGAAACAAATCTTAATTTAGCGCTTTCAAAATTATTACTACAGAACATCAGGGGATCAATGTCTGAGAATTTGCAACGACGAATAAATAGACCACTGGTCAACCTAACATGTTCCTGTAACGGTTTTATGGGCACGACGATGTAATAAAACGACAATTGTAAATATAATTGTATTCTATTTGTCTAATGTACATGTATAAAATTATTACAAATATATTATACACCAGTCAATTATTGTGGTAGAGGTGTTGTTGTCATCTCTGTCTGGAGGGTGTCACAATCTTCTCGTGCTGTTTCCGAACTGGATTTATTCAATTATTCCTGCCTGGCAACAAGCCGCGACTTCGTCTTGGCTTGTACTTGCCTACCTCAAATGTTAAGGTACTTACATTCCTTGTAGTTAAATAGCTATTATTTGATAATGGAGGGCAGCAAAATTCCTACAGACAACAATGGCTTCATTGTTCCAATTATTTTTTGAAGTCGTGCAGATTTCTCAAACAATGGACGCCATTGTTCAATTGGTAGACATCCTGCATCTACAAGTCTCAACAGTTTTGCATTCCCAGACGATGACTCACATCCTGTTCACCCTGGGAAAATTAGACCTTTTCACACCAAAAATTTATTGTGGAGCACGTGACCTAGGTGAGGTCAATGACCTTGGCCCCGGCTAGGCCCGTGACCTTGACCCCCAGCTAGACCCGCGACCCTGACCCCGGCTAGGCCAACGACCTTGACAAACCTGCGCAAAAACCCCGCGCAGACCTCCGCAGAAACCTGTGCACACACCTGCGCAGAAAACCTGCGCAGTGACATATTTTGAGGCAGAACACCCCTAGTTACACTACTTATATTAAGGGGGTTACCGACAGGCATACTTCTCATTAATTCACCTATTCAAATTGTTTATGTTTGAAAATAACATAACTTTAACTGAATTGTTCTTTGATTAGATGTAAATTTAATGTAGCCCGGTGTATAAAAATAGAAACGATTATTTTATTCGTAGAGATTTCAACCAATCAAAAGGCTAGATTTAGTTGAGTTATCTTGTATAATTCCGATTATACAAAATCGATTATACTATAGTAACTTCACTAGGCAACGCAATACATAACTTTTGTCAACTTGATGTTGTTTTCATGGAGATGACTTTCAGCTAGGTTAATTCAAACAAATCGAGCTGCTAATAAAATATTTATTTGTTCCTAATATTAAAATTTACTCACAAAATAATCAAATCGAATACAATGCGTACTTCGAACAGGTTATACGTCTCAAACTTCCTGCACAATAACAAATCGTGTCAGTTTGACAGAATAATCCTCCCGCTGACGCGGTCGGACTATTTAACCTGTTAAACTGACACTCTTTTATTATTGTGCAACAAGTTATCGACATATAACCCGATAATATCGAAGTACTTATAGTATTACTTCTGATTATATAGTATGTCGATTAATGATTCCTAACTATAAAATCAAGTAGCTTCCAGTTAATGTTTATCAAACACAGTAAATGTATATAAAAGTGTTCCTGCTAAGTAATTGTACTACAGTTTTTTAGAAGTTCTTATTATGTTATTTTTTTAGTATTGCACAACTTAAAAAAACAAATAATTACGTATATAAACATCACCTTCAGTGTTCTGCGGAAACAATTTTAGGTTAGTAAAAACGTGGCTATACATCAGGTGGAGTATAGTGAATATCGCAAACTGATGTGAAGTCGCAATATTTAATTAGAAAAAGTAAAAGCACACCTGTATCAAATCAGAAGGCCCATCACCGTTATAAAAAGAAATTAATCGGGAATTTTAGTACTTCTTGTCAATTTTCCACAAGTGCACAAAGCAGGGGCACCGTTGCGAATTGTCTGACATTTTACTTCGGAAGTAACAGTGATGTTGTTTCCACTCTTATAAATGCTTATAAGGATCTCGTTTACCAAGCGAATTAAAATTTGTAGAAACCATCTGTTTCTTCCACATCTACCCTTGGTGTTAAAGCTATTTATGTGTCAGTATGCAGACTTAATATTCCTTGTGATATACAGAATTAAATTTCCTGAAAGCTGAAGACAATTTTTTGAAAGGAACGCATTTGTAGAATTACAACAAGCAACAATATGGTTTTACTAAAATAGGCTACTTTTCGAACAGAAATAGAGACGCCGTAAAAAATAGGTGCGTTCCAATAGCTGCAGTTATCAGTTAACGAAATCCGCTTACCACCGAATAAATCCTTTTGTGTTCAGATCTTAATCAACTCGCCTTATAGCCCCATTTGCTAAAAACTAACTAACTGGAAAGGTGGATGTAACGTAGTAGCCTTTAAGGAGCAGTTTCAATTTGGGTCATTAATTTACAATAAACAGAAGCGACAGTCGAAGTTAATGAGAAAAATGTCAATTTTTTGGAAACTGCATGGGTACTATTCTTTAGAACTACATAATTTGCAACTGCAGTTCATTCTGTGTATTGTTAAATTGCAAAGATTTTTATAATTTTAGTTTATTATGCTTTCACAACTGGAACCAACTATTGAATACTTTTAAAAATATTCAATAGACTAAATATTTTATTCATGACAGCTTCAACTCCTCTCATATTATGTATCCAACGATATATCATTTTAATCTTAAAATAAAAATGTTGCACTACAGGTTGTCGCGATACGCCTAAAGTCGGGCTAATTGGCAATCCTTTTAGTTAAAATACACTTTTACACGAAGACCAAAGCTGCTGTTGCGAGATTAATAAGAACACTTGTACAAATACCTGCCTTTTACAAAATAACTTTAGTGTAATATCGTTACTTCCTAACTTTACTTATTAATTTCTTTTTATTAAGTAACTAAATTCTAAGTCCAGTTTGGCCAAGAAAACTCTGTAAGCGTTTTCAAAAACCAAATAAGCCTATCAGAGCAATTCTACATTTTGGACTTTTGGCACGTAAAGTTCTATTTAAAAAAAGCGTACAAGTAGTCAGCACAGTTTTGGATAGATTGTCATATAGTGAACCTATCTTTTAATTGCTGTTATTTAGTAACCTGTAACTAAAGCCTTGCTGATAACTGAATTTTGTCGATTTATTTTTCGGAGATTTTATTTTTTCCTAGCCAATCGTTACCAATTACTACAAATACAACCCACAGACTTTTATTGATAACTTTATAGAAAAATGTAGCTCTTAACAGTTTAAGAACACAATTTAAATAATTATAACAAACGATTTTAATATTTCGTCTCCGCGCCGCTTCTTGCGATCACTTCATTCAATCTTCGGGGCATTAAGTGGACAAGTGCCCGGGAAAAAGTTTTATCGTCCGCTAAACTTTCCCAAGTATTTTCCACAACTTTCCATAGTTCGTCTGCCGTACTAGGCCCGACATTCAACTTGGACATTTCTTTTACCATGCGGCCCCAAACGTTTTGTATGCAGTTGAGGTCGGGACTTTTGGCAGGTGATGGTAGCGTCTCTGTATTAGGGATGTGCGGTACGATCCGATATTTTGAAGTACCGGTACTTTGTCTTCCGATACTCGATATTTTGTACCGGTATTTCAGTCAGCGATCCAATCCAATACGATTTATTTTTGGTCAGTATCGGATGGGCAGGACCGATTTTTGCCGCCTGTCTAGAAATAATTAATCTTTTGGCTAAATAATAAAAAATTTTATTTTTAATATAAAAAGTTTTAAAACTATAAATTTTGAAAAAACCAAAGGGAAAAGGTCCAAAATATGCCCTTTTCTTCAAGGGTAAAAACCTAAGCCATGTGCAAATATTACTTTTATTGAACTAACAGTTCTTGAAGTCTTAATGGTCGAACTTTCAATAAGTCATTTTCAGCTTCTACAAACGCAAGAACAAAAATCAAAACAAAATGATTTTGCTGAGCCGAAATGTTTCTGTTTAATCTGTGTACGTATTACGCTTCGGATTTCGACTGGTACAGCAAAATTGTAATTAATGAATTGTAAAATAATGACTAATTCTGGTGAACTGGAGCTCTCATGTATCTCGACAAATTTTATGGTGATGATTAAATATCCAAAGAGAACTTCATTATTCAGCTTAACTATTTATACCAGCAACAGCAACTTCTCACTAGGATATCGCAGCGAAATTCGGTAAATCCCCGAGAAAAATTTGATACCGAAGATTATAAAAAATTGTGCCTATAAGGCAATCGCCACAATTGTGTCACTCGTCACTCCATCGCGGTCGCCGTGGGTGTTCAGTAAATTAATTAACAGTTCTGTTTTTATTATCAGTTTTCTTTTATTATTCAGTGAAATTGTGGTTTATATTGTGTTTTTTTAAAACAAATATGCCACCTTCAACCAGTAACGTTTGGAAAGTATTTATTAAGACAGATTCTCGAGGAAAATGCAGACTGTGTCAGTGTGAAGTTACAGGGTTTTCCGATTGCTGTTCACCATGTATCAATTGTGTTTCACTATTTGTCAAATGTAATTCCCATTTGTCAATATTGACAAGTGTTGACAAGAGGGAAAATCATTTGAGATAAAGTGGAACACAACTGATACATGGGGAAAAGCAATCGGAAAACACTGTAAAAGTTCAGACGGAACTACAAATTTAAGAACAATTCAAAAAAGAAAAGATAAAAATGGCCATAATTTATTTATTTATAAAAATAACTATATCAAATGGTATATCGTTAGAATCGTTGAAAAATTGCATTTTTTATGAAGTCATGGTCGACTATGGTTTCCATTAGAAAAAACACACGTTTGTGTCATAACTCAAAAATTATAGCTTAAATAAAAAATATGGTTGGACTGTGTTATTAAGCTCATAATTGTCTACAACTTTTTACTTTACATATTTTTTCTAAAGTCAATAATAACAGAGCTATAGGCACCGAACGAAATTAGAAAAAAATCATTTTTGCGAAATATCTAGTTAGCCTTGCATTTTTTCCAAAAACAAAAAGCTCATTAAATTGAGCTCGTAAAACTGCAATTCTTTCCCCATTTAACCGTCTCTCTATCTCCAATACTTTCCGCGATCCCCATGCTAAACATTCAAATAAACTCACCCTGTATGCTTATAATGTTTCAGTTATTATAGTTATGTTAGTTTTAAAGTTTTTGAGCGTTTATATGTATACTATTTAATAAATGTATTTCTAATACTGATTTTTCAATTGTTGATTTCTTGATTGTTACGCCACTATTATTGCTAAACTTCTATTTGCTATACTAGGACTCGAAGTGTGGCATAAATAAATTTAGAAAATATCCCGGATCGATTGTGTACCGGTATTTCATGTACCGGCACTTTTGTATACGATACTGCTCCGAACCGGTACTTTTAAGTCGATGCGATACGATACGATGGTACCGGTACTTTTCGGTGTATCGAACATCCCTACTCTGTATTATTATTCCTCAGCCACTTTGTAACCACATGGGTTTTATGCACAGGACAATTGTCCTGCTGGTAGATAAAATTATTGTCGGGATATACCTGGAGGACCGAAGGCAACATCACATATTCAAGTATATTTTGATAATTTTGAGCATTGAATCTATTCTCAATGCGCCAACATGTTCCTAGACCATGGTAACTAAGCCATGACCATGTATTAATCGAAAACCTTCCACTTCTTTCTAGGGCATTAATATAGTTTTCATCAAATCTAGTTCCGCGTGGTCGGTAAACACGAACATGTCCGTCATAGTATTTTGGAACATTTTTTCGTCGCTGAAGACCACATTTTTCCAAAAGTCTAACTCTCTATGACTGTATAATTTAAAGCAAACAACAGACGGGATTGTTTACTCTGTTCGGTAAGTTTAATCTTTTTGGCGGCCACATAGTTATTGACATCTGATTGTTTCACTCTTCGACATACCGTAGGTTGTGATTCCGGAAAATGTGTGTTAACAATGGCATCTCTGGCTGTATGAAACGGATTTTCCTGTAAATAATGTATAAGCTGAGTGTCTTCGATGTCGGTGGAAATCTTTGGACGACCAGAACCTGCTCTTCTTTGCACAGTGCCCTCCAGTTCCCAACGCCTTTTCAATTTGAAAACAGCATTTTTATTCAAGTGGAATGCTTCAGCGACTGCCCTAATAGACCAGCCTTCTTCCAACTTAGTAACGATTCGCGCTCTCGTTGCTGATGTTGTTTGTCACGGCATAATAAAATTATAAAAAGAAATTTTCACACATTTGACATACAAAATGTCAGTAATACGTTTCATTGACAACGATTAATAAAATTATCCCATTTACAATGGGCCTCAACACGTGTAAGCTTTTTTTAATAGAAGTGTACATACGGACGTGACAGTTAATAATAGTTCTATGAATTCGACAATTTTGAAACTTTCACACGCTAAAATTTATCAAGCGGCGATACCTCGCAAATTATAGCTAATAAAGTTTTACAATTTTACTAAAAGAAATTTGCTCTAGCCGGCACGTAATTCTGCCTAATTTTTATGACCGAGTTGAACATTTGCACTTCTGGTCACTTACCAATAACTAGCTTCTTCCAATTTTTCGGCTCACGAGGCAAACCTTCCATAAATTTGCCTTTAACCATTCCGTGAGATTGAAATATCTCCAGCTTCCTAGAGAAAGGCACGTGTCTAAACTTCGGCTAAATATTCGCTTGTTGTAATTTTAATATACGATTTTGTTACAAAATTCTACCTTAAAATATTTATGATACAAATGGCTTATAGGTAACTAAAGTATAGTCTCTTCCTACAACCGCGTACAGTTCATTTCATTAAAGAAAGCAAATCGTAACAAGGTCCACAATCTCATAAAGTCATAACCGAAATTCTGAAATTTTAGAACTTGCGGACCGAAATTTTTTTGTGGAGTGAGAGTGATAGTCATCTCTGCATAACAAGGCTGCTTTATAGAGGGGATGGGCGCGAGACGGGAAAACAGTCGGGTCACGCCGAGTCACAGCGGGTCACGTCGTGAACGTGACTAATATTTGAAAATCGGGACGTCAACGTGAGTGAAAATTTCATGGCGTGATTCACGTTTCACGTTAATTTCACGTTAAATATTTAGTCTTCTTATGTGGAGATGGAGCTACGCATGCGCATCTGTGTTGTGTGTACTGTTAACCGTCAATGGAGTCCTGTCTGGGAATTAATCATTATATATATTCTAAGACTCTATTTAAGGCAGCCGGAATGTACCAACACAAGAAGTGCTCTGTAGCGGATATAGGAATAGCGCATTTGCTTACAATATCCCAGAAAACGCTGGAATCGCATACGGTAATGTTCTTTTAGTTGAAAGTTTATGTAATTTATTAGAAACGTGAAGATATTTTGGCCCCTAGCTTAATTTTATTTTTAAAATTATTTAGTGTTACAATGTCCCCTTACGAGAGAAGTTCTGGGTAAAGCCATTTACAGATTTTTATTGGTTTTAAAATGAACATTCTGTTGTATTTGAATTTGAATTTTGAAATAAAAGCTGCGGGTCACGTCGTGAGTGGCGGGTCACGCCGTGAACGTGAGCGAACGTGAGTGTTTAAAGCAATCGTAAAACGTGCGTGACGTGAGTGAATACTCACTCACGCGTCCATCTCTATTTGGAGCGTGAACATCTGACCCAACTCTAAGCACACTAGCCACGTTACCCAAAGTGTGACGTGGTAGTGCTACGTCTGAGAGTCTGGTATTGGTACAACGGTAAAAGAATACAGTATTCAAAATTACAAAGATGAATTTAGATGTGATGTGGATATCAAAATTATTACGATATATTTAGAAAAAAAATGAAGTAGAATTTAGAATTTAATTTAATGAAACTAATTGGGAAACAGTAGGACTTTAACTTCATTTAATATCTGAAATAAAAATGGAAGTTAATAACAAATACTTTTCCGAAATATACTATTTAACATAGTATTCCGAAATATACTATTTAACATAGTAGATAATAGGCATATAATAAAGCTTCAATAGTGTGTTGGACTGTAAAAAATAAGCTAGATCGCTAAGGAGATAGTTTATTGGTTAGAATAAAAAATTTTATACCAAAAATGTTGTAATGCAATTTCTAGCGTTTGAAATTAAGAAATAAACACTTTTATAAAAGTTTTTTTAATCATGTTTTGGTAAATAAAGGGGTTAAAATTGGAAATAAAATTGGCGTGGTGAAAAAGAATAAAAAGTAAAATGTTAAAAGACGAAGATTAGCAGACTAGATGAATGAAGATTAGAATGTGGTGAGAAGACCAATCTAATACATTTATAATCTACAGAGGCAAATAAAAGAAGGGGAATGCTGAATTGAGTTTATTGTGGTCGAACAGTTCTCCAATTTCCTAATGGAATTTAAATCAATGTTTGCACAGCTTATTAACCAGAACAGCATGATTTTAAATATGCTCTTCACCGTCATAAATAAACTAGCATAATGGCCTTACCAATACACATAGCGCTCTGGAACGCCAACGTTATTTATTACAAATCACATACCAAACGTGATATCATTTCTACATATCCACAAAATTGCCATAATTTTAGTCTCGGAAACCCACACAACTTCGAGAACAGCAATAAAAATACCAAACTAAGTTAATCATCTGAATATGACAGCCCATGGAGGATCAGCGATCATAATGACAAACTCAATTGTACATTACCAACTTCAATCGTACACAACTGCAAAAATTCAAGCCTCAAGCATAAAAGTAGAAACCCGTGACTTCAGATTAGTGGTTGCATCGATCTACTGCCTCCCGCGACACTCCATCTCCGTCGAAGAATATGAAGACTTATTTGAATCGCTTGGTAACAAGTTCATCACTAGATGAGACTGGAACGCTAAAAATACAACCTGGGAATCTAGGTTAAATAACCCAAAAGGAAGAAATCCATTACGGGTAGCCCACAATCTCAACCTCAATTTTCTCACTACCGGAGAACCTACCAATTGGCCTAATGACCAAATAAGTTACCCGATTTACTTGACTTCGCAGTGCTCAGAGGAATAGTAAATACATATCTTAAAGCAGAGTCCAACTTCGATTTATCCACAGACCACTCGCCAGTTCTGGTAACTGTCAGCGCAACAATCATCACCAAGGAGCCCCTGTAAGATTATGTTCCAAATACATAGACTGGGACTGTTTTAGAACATCGACCAATAAGTTAACCTCGCTGTCAGAATTAAAACCACTCATAATCTAGGCGGGGCAACTCATTACTTTGCAAACCTAATACAGAATGTTTCTTGGTAGGCAATACCTAATAGAACAACAAATATACTCGAAACTAACAACATATCCCGACATACACGAGATCTGATTGTGGAAAAGCGCAGGGCTAGGAAACAGTTGCAACGAACCAGAGACAAAACCGACAGAACCAACTATGACAGACTCACACATCGCTTACATGATGCTCTAAAAGAAGCACGCAATGAAACCTTCAAACAATATATTACTCAGCTATCTCTAAAAGGCCCAATGTACACCAATAAAAAAATGGATGGTAGTTGGGTCAGATCAGATGAGGACAAAGCTAAAACATTCGCCGACCACCTCGCAAACGTTTTTGTAACACCTCCAGCTCTAGCAAATGGCGATACTACAGAAATTGAAGCTTTCCTTGATGCACATTGTCAAATGTCACTCCCACTGACAACTTTCTCACCGGCCGAAATAAGAACACTCGCAAAGCTCCTGGAAAACAACCAACAAAACCTTCATCCTATAGACCCACAAGTCTCCTACCATTAATGTCAAAAATCTTTGAAAAATTACTCTTCAAAAGAATTAAAGAAACCCTAGACTTAGACCTAATGATTCCATCTTACCAATTCGGATTCCGTGAACACCACTCGACAGTGCATCAAGGTCTTAGAATAATTGTAAACAAGATTATGGAGAGCCTTGAAACCAGAAAAGTATGTGCAGGCATATTCTGAGATATCCAGCAAGCATTTGACAACCTCGAGTTTGACAGCGACATTATCATTTAGTAAAGTGACATTTCTATGCACCAAAATGCCACTTCACTTCACTTTTAGCGTTCCCCGTTGGGGGGGGGGGGGCTAAAATAGTTTTTTGAATAGGCAAGTTGGATTGTCACCAGCTTAATAAGGTTAATATATAGTAAAGCTTGTAATATGACTCTAAATGGGTTTTTTTTTGCAAATGTATTTAATCAACCCTTAACAATACATACTGTTTAAACTTGATTTAAACACACATAAATTTTATTTTCTAAAATTTACGAAATCCAGTCGCACGTTTTTAAATGCAATTTCCATTTATTAGCAAGAAAATTTTAATGTTGCAATCACCAGTCTTTGCCTCATAATTACTAAATTTAATATGTTTAAATTAGATTAAAAATACATATTTCAGTCCAAATTTACGGAACATTATTCATAATTTAAAAGCCAGTGTTATTACGCAATCAGACGAGTTAAAGACCAGGAAAAATGCAAATCTGCACTCCATGCACAATACCGACCTACAGTAGCAAGTTCAACGGGCGACCTTCGCTCTAGCAGGAAATAAAAACTGCAGAATTGCTACTCTGCTGTTTTGTAATTTAAACACTCTTCCCCAGTAAAACTGTACATATGAACTTTGATATTGTTACTTCGTTAAGCATTTTAGTTTTGTATAAATACAAGTTTATTTTTATAATAAAAACCAATCTGCATTTAATGTTTGATTCATTCACTACCCTTTCTAAGCCATAATATTTATGGGGCATGAGGCTGTGCTCCAAGGGTGGTTTTTTACTGTCGTCCGTTCAAGTATTATTGACTACATTGGTTTAAAACGTAAACACAGTCTTGTTTACGTGCTTGACGGATAGAATCAGCGCAAAGTAACGGAATCCTGAAGCAGCCTCTCAGGCAATTCTGTTCAATACTTTGTTTTGTTGCATTTTTAAAAAAATTATCGAATTAAATAACAACATTTAAATTTTATGGAAGTGCTGAACTGAAATTTTAACAGAACGATATAAGTTTGGCAGAGAATAAACATGTTGTACTTGCAGCTTGCATATTGCAGTAGGTAAAATTGTTTGCAAGCCGATTTTTAATCATTCCCTGAATCTTTTTCGCTCCACAAATCATATCTGCAACTAAGAAAAAATATGGCGTAATAAACTTTCCAGACTAACACGATTACATGTAGGAACAATCGTAGATTACATAAGTTCCGTTCTGATCCCAGCCAATAAATTTTAAAACGTTTTATTAAACAAGGGAATGAATTCTTGTCGTTGTGCGCGAATAATGCTTATTTAGTTTTCGAACAGCAATAACGTTCAATACTAAAAATAAACACAATGAAACGAAATCTTAGTCAAGCTTTACATCTTTGAATAGGTTGATGCTTGCTTTATCTACTATTTGTTTGCAGAAGCAGCCTCACCAATTAGAAACCCGAATTGACGTAAACAAGACCACAAAAACACATCGGGCCAGAATGTCGTAATCAAAACCAGAAAAGGCACAAATAACAAGCAAAATTAGGAAAATTCATTTAGCGGAATCCGGCTGGAGAGCATGAAAGGAGTCGAAGGTGAATTACTAAAGGATAATGAATGCTGAAAGCTTTCTTGGGATAAATTTGCCCAACTTCGTTCCTCTAATACTTGGCGGAGAACGACCAGGAGAACAATTTTAAACCTACCTATTTTATTTATAACTCAACTTTCCTTTATATACAGGGTGAGTCATAATTAGCTGTAAAAAAATTAACCAAAGCTTCTTTAGGCCAAAACAAAGCAATTGATCTAATACACCTTGACACCAGTATGGTTCCTTAAAAAGATTAAAAAAAAACTCTAGAATTGGAAAGTAAACATTTAAATTGTTAAAAGCAACTCGCATGATTTTGATAGTTAATTTCCACTTCGCAACAATACTAAGTTAGCGTCCGTCATAAATGTCCACTAATTGTTTGAAATTCTTTCCAAATTAGTGACTTACTCCGCCAAGGGGTTCTGATTTAAATCCGTTGAATTTCTCTTTATGGGTTTTTTTTAAAACAGCTGGTTTACCGTGAAGCAATTAACACAAGAGAACAATTACAGCAAAACATTTTCGTGTCTGCTAATGAAATTTGTGAAAATTATAATATTCAGCATATGTATGAACTGGACATTTCCCAATTTTAGCTGTTTAATTGTCACTTTGTGTGGTTTAAAGTAGCATAAAATGTCATATTTCATTTCTATTACTTTTAGGTCAAAAGACGAAGAACGTATTGTAATCGCGAAAAAATCACTATCCGCGATATCTTCAGATCTTCACGTTTCAGGGTCCCTAGATGACGAAAAACAGGTTTTCTCAATTCCTTGTGTCTGTCTGTCTGTCTGTTTGACTGTTGACGGTATAACTCAAAAACGATTTCTTGAAACAAGAAAATATTTTGCATACATATTATATGGAACCGAGAAAATTTCAGACAAATATGTACAGGGTGAGCACCTTAAAAAAATTATTTATTATTTAAGTTAGCATTAGATACAAGTATTACTTTATACATAACGCAGGCTTTATTCTTGCCAAAAATGGAACCCAATAGATGCTGCATATTACAAAAAGGAGCATCGAATTAATGCAAGACGTCAAATAGAGCTGGAACGCAGGAATTCGAAAGGTTGCGGAAGCTCTGGAAGCGATAGCGTAAACTACCTCCAAACAAAGAAATCGAATGAGCCGGCTCGTTCGCAAGCGCTGAATTTGAGTCGCATCACCGGTAATATTTTTATTTTTGGTTTAACTGAAATACAGGAAAGTAACAATTTGCACTTTACTTTTGACGAGAATCCAACATATGCAGCGTAATTTCTCTTTCTGCTTTAGAGCGTAAGACGTGTCAAAGACTAGAGGTTCTATTTAAGCCAGCCGGGACGCACGTAGTCACGTAGTTCTTCGTAGTTTAGGTAGAAATAGGCCGTTTCCTTGCAATATCCCACAAAACGTTGGGACTGCAAACGCGGTCCTGCCGCCCTTCGAATTCGACCACAGTTAACGTATTTTTTTTTATCAAAAACATTATTTAATTTATTAGAAACGTGAAGATATTTTTACTGCTAACTTAATTTCATTTTTAAAATTCTACAATGTCGATGAGAGCAGTTCTGGGTAAAGCCCTTTACAGATTTTTGTACTACAACATTTATTTCACTAACCATGGCGATATCGATCATACAAACCTTTGTAGAACAGATTGTACTTTTGTATAATCGCAGATAGTAAAATAACAGCCTTAACCAAAAAATGTAATAGGTACACTAAAACAATATTAAAACCATATAGCCATATATTAAAAATGTGTCAACACAAAATGATTAAATTTATGAATCCGATGTATTTTTTTTACTTATTTTCTTTATTCATGATATAATCTACCTGTACACATCTCCACATTCGAAAATTCTCGAGGGTCGAACGTTAATCGTCTGGTGGGATTACAAGAAATACGTTTCCTATAAACAATTATTTTCGGTCGTGTGGTTGTATAATATATAAAATTTGCCAAATATGTTGTACCAATAACACATTTTTTTTTATTTTCACACCTGACATTGAGGGATTGAAACTAGCAACTCTTATAAATGCTTTTTCAAACATTTAACTGAGAAAAACATTGATTATACAAGAATATGCACTGAAAATCCTAGTTTATTGAATTACACTATTAACCTTTTTCGATTTTTTTTCGCAAAGTTAATAGTTTTTGGTAAACATTCAAATACGTTATATACGAAATTTTTCTGAATAACCGCGCTGAGCATGAACTTAAAATCTAAAAATAAACCACTCCCTTCAGAAAAGCGTAACTTGGCGTAGAGCGCTTTAAAACGGTGTATGTGTAAAATTTGTAGTGTTAACGTCTCTAATAGCTCTCTTAAGTATCCAACGTACCTCCAAAAAACAATAGTTGGTGGGCGCAGATAAGTTTAATATATAATATGAGTTTAAATACAGTAGCTGCATTATATTATTCATAAAATTATGTTGTAGCTGATACTGCCATTAAAATCGCCTCTGACGAATTCTATATTGAAGTAAATATAACCCTGCTAAGGTTACATATAAACTAATGTATATAAATTATAGGTATCTCAACATTTCTGGAATAGAGTAAGACAAAACACCCTAATTTTCCATTAAACGCTTCTTCCATTCAAGGACGTACACGTCCTATTTTGGGAGGAATTAAATTGAGAACCTCCGTAATTATTCCAGCCACCAGACATTCCACTTTTTTTGAAATTCGAGGAGAAACTTTGAAATTATCATTTCGACTGAGGCGTAGAAGCCAAAAGATATGATCTATTTCTGTTTTTGTTTCTATCGCATTGCTTACAAAAAGCTTACCCGATAACCTGAAGCCTAACTCTAATTATTTGTTTTAGTTAGAGATTTTTGGTCTACTCTTATTTATTACCAGAAGATTATAGTGGACATAATAGAACATTCCTTTCGAAGTTTGACGAAACTTTAAACCCTAACTTTAAAAAATATTAAATATTACGATTATAAGTTACGAATTTCAACTAATAATGGAATAGCGATAACGCTTCCCTGCCTGCGCGTGAACTTGAACACGGATTGTTTGAGTTAATTTTAAATTTATTTAATGCCGTCGTGGCATGCAGTACGAAGAATGGCGAGCAAAATAAACACATTCAGCTACCTAACCTCGAGAATAAATCAACTGGACATTGTTTGTAGTAGTAACATTAAATATTATGCAAAAGTCTTATTAATAGAAGTTCCCTATTGAAAGTAACTTACGAAGTTTGAAGTGACTGAATAGATTAACAAAAGGTAAATTGGTAAATATCAGCAAAAAAAGCTGCAAAAACTATATTTAGCAAATGTAATTATTACTTTATTTAATTATAGTTTCGATGTAGAAGAAAACCTTCTTTATAAAAGCCAATGTATTTCTTAGACATAAAAGTTTTGCCTATTCGCTAACCCTACTTTCAGAAAATATTGAGCTTTGTACACCAACTAACTAATAAACAATGCTAGTCTGAATAGGTCGATTAACAAGCGATCGAACATGACCAACAACACATCACCAGCACCTTCAGAACTCACGCTTCTGACACCATAAACTTCAAAACAAAGAAAAGGTTACCTCCAGCCATTTTCGGTGACCTGCAGGTCCTTCCCGAACGTTCTAGGGCGACGTCCCAGTGAACCTCCGACGATTATCGAAGACTACAGAACTTCTAACGGTTTTTATTTCCTTTATCTGTGTAAAATTGACTTTTTATTTGCAGTTTTAAGTTTGTAAAACGACTGTTTAATAATATGTTTTGATTAGTACACGTCGTCAGTAGCAACGCTTTTAAAATGATATCATTAGTCACATCTTCAGTAGCAACGTGCCACGTAAAGTTAGTTCCGGTTGCTAGTAATCCTAATTTAGATTTAAAATATTTTTGTATATTTACCGTGTTTTCTAGATTCTACCGTAGATATTGTATGATACACATGCGTAAAGCATCTTTAGTCACTAGAGGGGCTTAACACGCTCGCTCACTCGCGTTTTAACTCTGCGCCACTCGTGAGTGAAGACCAGCTTTACACACTCGTGTCGTAAATTACTATAATTCTCATATATTTATTTTTCTGTCGTTTTTTATTTTCTAAACTATAAGAGGGTGGTTCCCTAAACTGCAGTAGGTTAGTTGTGTTTTAACTTATTATTGTAAAATTAACTAAAATACACTTTAAAAATTCAAATTTTAATTAAAAACGAGAAGCATCAAATTGTAACTTATGAGGGTGATGGGGTTTGGTAGTCTCTACAACCTTTCGCACCCGGTTTCTTCGGAAGACTCATAAAGGTTTTTTTTTACCAGTCGTATGGTTTGTTGCTGCTGTTGTACATCTCAGACAGCAGTGCAGCAAGAGTCCCGTGTCTCCTAGCAGGTATTTCTTCTTTGGTGATCATAGGACCTCTCGTAGCTTAATGATTATCGTGGTCACTCTATCGTGCATCTTCGAAGAGCTGTCCCATATATCATTTCCACATTTACAGTTCTGGATTCGGATCAATGATGATGCTCTCAGAATGATCAACAAGTTTCCCGATCCATTTCTCCTCCGCACGCATGCAATTTCCATCACCTTCATACATGCTTTGTACGTTCCATGTTGCGATCGTTAGGTATTGAAGAACTGTGGTCTTTCTTTAATGGTGTTAGGAATCCTAACCGTAACATGATAAACTCTAGACTATATTGAGAATGGACTTTAGTAATTAATATATATTATCTTAGCTTAGTGTCTAACTCAAATGAAATTTTGTATAAGGACGAAGTTAGCAAAATACTTGTCCTGGGAAAACGTGCCGAACAGTGTCACAGGTACTTCCAGAAAAAGGGCCGGACATGAATTGTAAATATTATTCCTTTTACGTGCCTCTTTGCGTGGGACCGCAACAATTTGCAGGTTTCCATAATATAAATAGCTTTTACAAGTTTACCTGTAAAGGCGGTAATTTTGGTGAAGGCAGATCTTAACTGACCTCGGTAGCGGATAGATCGCTTCCGAATAAATTGTAAATAAACATATTTTAAGCTACTGAAGTCTTTAATTTCTCAAGTAGAACTCTAAATCAGTGTATCGCGAAATTCGGATCGAAGTGAAACCCCCAACGTTAGACGTATCGCAACAGTGGTGTCAAGCGGTGGTGATTTGTGTCCAATTAATAAATCCCACGACAAAAGAACTTCTTTTGTTTCGACGTTGGTCCTGAAGCAACGAACGGATTACGAGAAGAAAACGCTGGAAGATTAGAGGATCTACAACTGGTGACGGCGCAAGAGAATATTGCGGCGAGGACAAACCAGGAGACGGTTACAACGGGAGGCGGCGTCAAGGATCATTTTGGCGGCGAGATAAACCCAGGGACAATCGTGAAGTGGTAGAACTGGTGACGGCGCAAGGGAACATTGCGGCGAGGACAAACCAGGAGACGGTTACAACGGGAGGCGGCGTCAAGGATCATTTTGGCGGCGAGATAAACCCAGGGACAATCGTGAAGTGGTAGAACTGGTGACGGCGCAAGGGAACATTGCGGCGAGGACAAACCAGGGGACGGTGAGCACTGGAGCGGCGTCAAGGAGCAGTTTGGCGGCGAGATAAACCCAGGGACAACCGTGAAGCAGTACAACTGGTGACGGCGCAAGGGAACATTGCGGCGAGGACAAACCAGGGGACGGCGAGCACTTGGGGCGGCGTCAAGGAAAACCCAGGAACAACCGGAAGGCGTGCAAGGCTGAGGCAACGTCGGCAACATTGGCGGTGTCTGGAAACAGCGGCGTGGCAACACAACACGAGGACGACAACACGGGGAAACCAGGAATTGCAGTGCATATGTAAGTAATACTTGTTTGTATTTTCGAGAATTTAGTGGTCTTATTATTGTATATAGTAAGGTGTTGCTTAGTAGAATTTTGATTTTATTGGTTTCAAGTATTGCTGGAACAGTTGTCAGTGAACGTGAAATAAGAATAATAGGTTGTAAAATAGTTATTGTTACAATCGGGACAAAGAGTTTACGCATTTCGCGAAATCTTGGCTTGTAGGACGAAATTTATTCGCGTTTATAAATTTTTATACAAGGATAGAACCATGTGTTCTGAATTTAATATTTTTACCGTTGGAGAATTAAAATACGTTGCTAATTTGTTTGAGCTGCCTGAGAAAAAGAGAAAGGCAGAAATAATTCAGGAATTTGTTAATGCTAGTTATACAGCAGGAGAAATTAGGATTGAAATAGATATCTGGGAGGGAAATCCTCAGAAAGGCAGGTTAGAAAAGCAAGAAGCAAAGGAACGGGAAGATAAAGAAAGGCTCGAAGCAAGAGAACAGGAAGAAAAGGAAAGGCTCGAAGCAAGACAGCGGGAAGAAAAATTAGCGTTAGTTAGGATAGAGCAGGAATTAGAAATAGCTAGATTAGATGCACAGGTAAGAATTGCGCAGGCTCAAGCTCCAATTCAGAATGGAAATGGAATAAATCATGGCAGCGTAATTAAGAACGCATCGTTGAATATGACGAAGCAATTACAACCGTTTAAGGACGATGGCGACATGGGATTGTTTCTAACAAATTTCGAAAGGATTTGTGTCCAGCTACAATTCGAAAAAGAAACGTGGCCGATACGGTTAACAAGCGTCTTGTCAACAGCGGCGAATGAAGTTGTTGCCCGCTTATCGGAGGAAGACAGCAAGAATTACGACAAAGTGCGAGCTAGTTTGCTTAAGAAATACCAGCTGACTGCAGAAGTTTTTAGGACCAAATTTCGTTATGGAAAACGAAAAGCGGATCAGAGTTATGCAGAATTTGCCTATCAATTAAAAACAAACTTCCAGGAGTGGATCAGGAGCGAAGAAATAGACGACTTCGGAAAATTGGTGCAACTCATGTGTTTAGAAAAATTTTATAGTGCATTACCTGGAGAAATGAAATTTTGGGTGGAAGACCGCAATAAGGCAAAAACGGTGGAAGAAGCGGCAGAACACGCAGACACCTACCTAATAAAAAGAGGTCCTGGTTCGGAGAAACATTATAATAATTTTAAAACACAGAAGGGAAGATTAGACCACAAATCTGGGTCAGCAACCCAGAAGGATTTAGAACCAAAACAAACGGCAGGCGAGGGCAGTAACCCTGTAGCCCTGGACAAAAGTAGTTTTGACAGGCGTCGACCAGTTAAATGTTACAGTTGTGGAGGCTTAGGACATTTTAAAAATTCTCCGGAGTGCCCGAAAGCGAAAGTTGTATTGACAACAATAGAATCAGGTAGCGACTTAAAACGGCTCTTTGACCCATATACAATGAACGCCGAGGTAAATGGCATTAAATGCATGATTCTTAGAGACAGTGCCGCAAGCTACGATATTGTGCATTCAAGGATAATAAAACCAGAAGATTACACAGGAAAGTATGTAAATGTCCAAGGGGTTTTAAGCCAGGAAAGTAAAGCGCTACCGGTTGCAAGAATTGAACTGAATTTGCCTAAAATTCAAGTGAATACAGAAGCAGCTGTTACAAATTATCTGCCTGGTGGATATTCTTATTTATTATCAAACCGAACATGGGAACTGATGAAAAATAAGGAGAATGGGGAAATCCAACAAGTTTTTGCGCTAACCAGAGCAAAGGCTAAAGAAATACTGGAACAAGAAAAATTCCAGGAAGCTAAGAAGAAAGCTACTGTAGAAATGCAGAAGGCTGTAGAGGGAAACAAGCCAGAAAAAGAAACTGTCTTAGAGGAGGTGAAACACGAAAACCCGAGGCAAGAAAGCAACGATCTGATTTCGGTGCCGAAATCGGAGGTGGATTTTTGCGACATCACAAAATTAACACCAACAAATTTACGGAAACTACAATTGGAGGATTCGAAACTAAAAGAGTATTTCGACATGGCGGACTCTAAGAAAGAAATTAATGGAGCAAAATTTTATATCGCAAGTGGAATTTTACACCGAAGATTCACGGATAAACTTGGGCGGAGCTATGAACAGGTGATAGTGCCAAAGCAATTACAAAAGAAATTGCTAGAGATTGCACACGACAATATGTGGATGGGGCATCTTGGAAGGAATAAAACGATCAACCGCATAAAACAACACTATTGGTGGAACCAGTTAAGCCGAGACGTCAAGGCAAAGGTGAAAAGTTGCGACGTCTGTATGCGAGTTGGGAAATCGACGGACCGAAAGAAGGCACCCATGTGCCAAGTTCCTATAATCACAGAGCCTTACAAGCGAGTGAATGTTGACATCGTGGGACCATTAACCAAAACAGAGAAGGGAAATCGTTATCTGTTAACGTTAATTTGCAGCGCAACGAAGTTCCCTGATGCAATCCCATTGAAGGTGGCAGATTCGGAGTCGGTGGTGAATGGATTATTAAATATTTTTTCTAGAGTTGGTTTTCCGGCGGAGCTTCAGATGGATTTGGGGACCGTGTTCACAAGTAATCTGACATCTGAGTTTTTCGATAGGTGCGGCATAAGAATTATTCACAGTTCAGCTTATCACCCACAATCAAATGCGGTAGAAAGATTCCATGGAGTCTATAAGCGAATCTTGAGAGCCTTGTGTTACGAGCATGGGAACGAATGGGACACATATGTAGATCAAGCGTTGTTCGCCTTGAGGTGTGCTCCACACCCAGCGCATGGGTTTAGCCCAGCAGAACTGGTGTATGGGAGACAAATTCGTTCACCACTAAATTTAATAAAGGATTTGTGGATTGGTAAAGAAACTAACGAACCAGTGGTCGTTTATGTTTTAAACCTGTTGGAGAGGTTAAAACAAATGCAGGACATTGCAGAAATCGCAATGTTGGAGGCGCAAAACAGGTCGAAAATTTACTACGACCGGAATGCGAAGATGGTAAATTACAATATTGGCGACAAAGTAATGCTTTATCAACAAGCGAGGACAAACAAGTTACAAATGCAGTGGACGGGGCCAAAGGAAATCGTTAGAAAAATATCAGAAACGAATTACATTATTAAAGAACCTTCCGGCAAACGACAGCAAAATTTAGTTCATGTGAATTTATTAAAACCATATTATGCGCAAGCAGAAGTGGTCGCGATCAATCTAATTCAACCAGGGGAAGATAGAATTGATATCGAAATTCCTGACTTGGAAATTGACCACTCAAAAATGCTAAGTGCTTCTGAAGTGATTGATCAAGCGAAGGAGTAGGACAACTGACCGGAGTCCAAAGGAAAGAGTTGGAGGAGTTAATAAACGAATTTCCAGGATTATTTTCTGATCGGCCAGGGCGAACTCATCTGATCGAACATGACATCGCGCTAAAAGAAGAGAAGATTATAAGGACACGGGCGTATTCTCATTCGAAGGGAGTGCGGGAAATTATCGACCAAGAAATCGACAAAATGTTGGAATTAGGAGTAATACGGCCCAGTAACAGTGCATATTCGTCACCTATGATAATTGTAGAGGCAGAGGGAAAAGAACCACGACCTGTGATTGATTACCGAGCCCTAAATGCAATTACAGTGCCGCAACAGCACCCAGTTCCAAATATAGAAGCATGTGTGGAGAGATGCAGCAAGGCAAAGTACCTCAGTCTAATTGATGTGGTTAGGGCCTATTGGCAGATAGGAATGACAGAAAGGGCTAGTAAATACGCCGCTTTTATCACACATCGAGGAGTGTTTGAGCCAGTGACCTTAGCGTTCGGCTTGCAATCGGCACCATTTTCATTTCAGAGGTTGATGGATACCATCCTCGAAGGAATGGGTGAGTTTGCTGAACCATTTTTGGACGACGTCGCGGTACATTCAAATAGCTGGGAGAAGCATCTAGAACACCTGAGCCAAGTATTTAATGTTATGCATAAAGCAGGATTAACAATCAAGGCGAGGAAATGTGAATGGGGAAAAGCCGAGGTTGTGTACTTAGGACACAAAATTGGCCAAGGTTACAGGAAGCCATCTGAGGCGAAAGTAGCGGCTATTCAAAATTTTCGGCGACCTGAGACGAAACGTGACATAAGAGCATTCCTGGGAATAACAGGGTACTATCACCATTATATTCCAACGTATGCAGATATTGCGAGCCCACTCACAGATGCGTTGCGCAAAAATGCAAAAACCAGAGTGGAATGGGATGAACAGAAGGAAACGTCATTTCAACGGCTGAAAAACGAGTTAATGAGCGGTAAGGTTCTAAGGGCACCTGACTTTAACAGCGAGTTTATCGTACAAACTGATTGTTCTAAGAGAGGGATGGGTGTTACACTTTCGCAACGAAATAAAAAAGGCGAAGAACATCCGGTGCTATACTTGAGCAAAAAGTTGACTGACAGAGAACAAGCATATAGCGCGAGTGAGCTAGAGTGTGCAGCTTTAATTTGGGCTGTGGGAAAATTAAACCCATATTTATTTTTAAGCCATTTCACGGTCGAAACCGATCATTGCCCACTCAAGTGGCTAAATCAAATGAGTAACAAAAACGGTAGACTTTTGCGTTGGTCATTAATATTGCAAACCCTAAATTTTACTGTAGTTTACAAGCCAGGGAAAAAGTGTTCCAATGTTGATTCTTTGTCACGTTATTTTGTGTAATTAATTTAGCAGAGAGAGTTTACTGACGACTACGACAGAATACTTGAAAATTATTCATGTAAGGTAGTTAAATTAGATTTAGTTGATATAGACCTATAAATCTCGAGATGCAGCTGGTATTGCTTAGTAAAACAGTGCGTCTTGTGTGCGATCAAACGCGAGTGTGTTTAACCCCAACAGACATTTTATCGGGGGGGGGGGGGCAACTGTTAGGAATCCTAACCGTAACATGATAAACTCTAGACTATATTGAGAATGGACTTTAGTAATTAATATATATTATCTTAGCTTAGTGTCTAACTCAAATGAAATTTTGTATAAGGACGAAGTTAGCAAAATACTTGTCCTGGGAAAACGTGCCGAACAGTGTCACAGGTACTTCCAGAAAAAGGGCCGGACATGAATTGTATATATTATTGCTTTTACGTGCCTCTTTGCGTGGGACCGCAACAATTTGCAGGTTTCCATAATAGGCAGATCTTAACTGACCTCGGTAGCGGATAGATCGCTTCCAAATAAATTGTAAATAAACATATTTTAAGCTACTGAAGTCTTTAATTTCTCAAGTAGAACTCTAAATCAGTGTATCGCGAAATTCGGATCGAAGTGAAACCCCCAACGTTAGACGTATCGCAACAATGGTATTGATTTCGCAGGATGTCGACCTGGGAGGCCCTACAGTCTAATTGCGAGAATCCTCCTCTGCCAGTTCTCGGCTTCCGAAGTCCATGACCAGCAATGATACTTCCATCATCATTTGTTGCCATGATAATTGTACTTGGGAAATGTAATGAAGTAATTTTCCGTTGCTTTCTCCATCACAGTAATACAGCCGGTTGAATCTTAATTAGATATTCGCCTGTAACTGTCTGATGCCAAGTTTGTTGAGAAGTCATTCTTTATCAACTTTGACTCAGTAATAGCTTAGCTGCCGCCCTGAACCATGGTTAAGATATAGGAGGGATAAATTGGGGTTTTGATTAGGCTGTAGGTTGGGACATAAATACCTATCGGAGGTAGGTAGTGGGAGAGAAATCCAAGGATTGCGTGGACAGGATCGTATCCCTGAAATAGACCTATCCCTATCAGGACCACAGAGAGTGTCTACCAGCTACCCCGAAATACAGATACACAGCGAAAACTACAAAACAAAACTATTACTTTCAAATAAATATTTAAGTCCATGATTTGCTTAAAATGGGGCTATAGAACGTTATTTGTAGATAGCCAATTTTAAATAAAGCACCCAATATATTATTACATTTTTTATTTCTGTTTAAAATTTTAGAGAAAATTTGTCTCTTGAACTAACCCTCTATTTTGTACGGTTTCTGTAGAATTTGTAATTTTAGAAAATTTTTGAGAAATGCTTAAAAATTTAAAATAATTTTTTTGGCTAATTATAAGATCACTGTAAAAGGAAATTGTGTGCGTGCACCACATCTTTTTTTTTCGAAGAATTGTTAGCTTTTTGTCTTACGCTTATGATAGATATCGACTTTGTGTTGCAGTATTTTTTAGTATATTCAAAAGGGTGGCAGGTTTTTCCAATATTTTTCCTTTTCTTTTCGTGGTACTAACCTGTTCCTCTGATTTCAAGTCTGTTATCTTTAACTGTTATAGCGATAACTTTGAGTTGAAACTTGAATTCTGAGCGTGTATGTACTTTCTTGGCACTGGTTGAGGCTTTATTTTTCTGAGCTTTTAATTTTTTAACTAAACGCCAACGCTAGTTTTATTGTTACAAAAATAGTCTCAAGTAAATTAACGTTTTGTGATAGCTTCACATTTGAACTAGTCATATAATTTATGTAGTGACTATTTTACTTTGAGCTTGCCCTTAATTAATGCAATGCACCATGTTAGTAAACCCATAATTACTTTCAAATCAATTATTTCAATTAAGTACTCTTATTGAGGGTGGTTCGCCAAATCTAGATCTCTTTTAGTTGAAGTTTAAATTTTTATTTTAATTCTTGACTATTTAATGACATCAAGTGTCAACTTGACTTCTACATTTACTCAAACCAGATATTGAAAAATCTATTTTTACACTGACATAACTATCAAATAACTCACCAAAGTAAGTACTGTTTTGTTGTTTACTCTTTATTTTATTGTTTGTTATTCAAAATGCTTTGATATTAATTACTAACACAAATCTTATCACTTCTTCAGCTCACACTGCCAATATTTAAATAGCACTGCTCCTATCCTTAAGGGATCCCGATTTTCACCTTATGCAACACCTACAGCTTATTCCTGTCAACCAACTCCAAACGTCCGCAGAATCCAGTATCGCTCCACTCATCAAACGTCACCTTCACGCCAATAGACTCCTCGTAAGTTTCAGCTTTATAAATGAATCTGATGTTATCTTGTTTATTTCTTAGATAGTTCTCTGCACTCAGCAACCCCCACAAAAGCTATCCAACTCCAGCTGGCACTCCTACTAACCTGCTTCTAGATGAATGACCTCACTTCCATACAACCACCAATGTAACCAAAGAATATTTAATTATGTGTCACCTTCACTGATAAATCCAATTTCCTCCAATTCGGTAGTTCTCTGGGTCTTTCTATTTAATTCACTGTATTAGACAATCTCTTCACTGATTGTTTAGTTTTAATAAATTATTATTCCATTTTCATTTCTGCACCTCGTAGATTTGTTAATAGCCTTTAAATTTGTATACTACCAAATAACTATACAAATAAGACATCATTTCTAAGTTTATTGATCAAAATTAAACATTTCCAGATTATTTGTACATTTTTTACAACTGATTATACAAAATTTTCATTTCTATTAGATACAATTCTTCTTGCCCTCTTATACATTTGAAATATCCTATTATTACATGCTATCAATTCTTATTATTATAACAAATACATTTGTCAATTGTAACCTTGGCCTGAAACTTATTAAAATTAACTGCAACCATCAAAATTTGAATACTCAATTGCTATTTATACCTTAAATTACCTTCCTCATTGTCTTAATTAATTTTATCATTCTTATTGAACTTGACACCCAATCTTTATTAAACTCTTTAGAATTTGATTATAATTAATCTTCCAAATTTATCATTTCTATCATCCATATTTTAAAACTAAATTTTGCATATCATAACAATATATATAGGACTCGGAGAGAGGCTAGAGGAACTCAATCTCAGTACTTAATGTGCTTTAATGGTTAATTAAAATAAAACGACTTGCGTGTAATGGCCAGACGTTTCGAATTTATTCAATTAATTTTCAAAGACCTATGCAAGGAGAAATTACAGGTAAGCACTGTTGCTTTACAACAATTATAATCGAGGTCTTACCTAACAACTTGTGGCACTAAAAGTACGTGTATGACAATACATGTGACGATATCTAAATATGAACAGATTTATCAGCAAAAACATAAATAGCTAACAACATAGATTAAACTACACATAATATGACTGTATGACGTCCAGTACATCAGCAGGTAACATGTTAACAATTCACTGACCCAATTAAAAATTCATTAAACAAATACATTTTATTAGTTTTAGGCCGACATGGCCGTCATCTTGATAAATGTCATGGTTTGTTAAGAACAATTTGTAAGAATTGACAGACAGGAATCAACATGTGCGTGAACTTATTTGCGGATTAGCTTCGAGTACGGCGTCCTATGCATAAGAGGTCGTTCAAAATGGAATTATCCAGTTACCGTGTGCAGTGCAAGGCATTTAAGGATCAGAAAGGGTTATGAGCTATATAAGTCTAGTCTAGCGAGAAACTAAGAATTGATGAGTGATCAAGAGGAATACAATCTTAGAATAATTATGGAAAAGTCGAATCAGTGAAAATTTATGAATAAAATGAATTAAATGGCAAAAATGGGGAAAAGATGGTCGGTTGAGAGTATCAACCAGGTACTCAAAATGGATAATGGAGTAATTATAAGAATGACTAAATGGTCTTGTGGGTTTAATAAATTTAAATTATAAATCGGTTCTAATTATATCCACTATTGTAATTTGCCCGACTAATACTTTTATTCTAATCTTATATTTACCATAAAATTACTCTCCCTCAGGGTTAGGTCGCTACATCTAAATCAAAACTACAAATTTGCTATTATTAATTATTCAAAGTGTGATTAAACATTTAATTATAAGCACTCTTTAATAAGCTAGTTAACTGATGGGAATTAAGAAGTGTGGTATTTCTAACTGATGGGACCTATAATAATTCAAGATAATTTCCTAGCCTAGAAAGTACATAAACAGGCTCCTGATGTTAATTAAATTCTTAATGTTCAAGAAATTAAAACTGTTACTATGCGATAATTATCGAACGTAAGTACTCTGCGTGATAAAACAAAACACTTCCACAGACGCCACGAACCGGAAGTGACGCTAAAAAGGGACGCCAATTCGATGCTCAATCACAAACTAACACTTCTGGGTGGCAAATCTGACCTTTTGATGGCTTCTGCGATGAATCTACGGCTACCAACCTGCCCCGTGCTGAACCTCTCAGGATGCTGTGAAAAAGCAGTTGTCGGCCTGCAGTTAGCAAGACACAAATCTGCTCTAGAACCCATCTGATGATCGGCTGCCACCCTCGAGGACCTTCGAAATTGTTTTCACTGAAGCTGGTGGCCTTAATTGTAGGACTCCGTTGCAACACACGTACGTTGCTTGTTTATACACTTCTACAGGAACTTATAAAGCTAGTTTGGCCCCCGTAGAATAACATCCAAATACCATCGTTTTTACTGGACGAAATCGACGCCTCTTATTTACCTGTGAGGTAGCCCAATGCAAGGGACAACTGCCACAAATAACTCAGGATATAATCTCTCAATAAAACGCTACTTTTCCTTAATTTGGGTATTTAATAGCACATAGAAATAACTTATTTTTGGTGTAGCTTGACAAAACCCCATAGAACCTCTTTAAGAAGCCACCCCAATTGTTTTGTTTACAGTTTATATTTTTGTTGCATGAAATCCGAATCTTGCTCTGATTTTAATTTATTTTTAAACAATGATAAAGCTATTCTAAAAACATCCTATTATCAATTATTTTCAAATCCTATGCTATTTTTAAACAACTAAAATTAAATTATTACATTTACCGGACATTTTTATAATAAATATTAGTTTTGTTGGTTAACTTATTAATTACTAATAATTATTATGTAAAATATACAGCCACTTATTATGAATGTAATTGTGGTATAGCGCTGTTTCATTTGCTGTAATTATGTTAATAACTCTAATATCAAGTGGTTTGGGTCTTTACATCCTACCAATCTATTATTTTGAATTGTATAATTATTTTCTCATATATTGGCTTTTAAAATACGTTATCCTTGTTTTTCATTAAACTCAATCGTTTAAGTCCTGCTTATTAAAATACTAAGATCACTATAATACGGGATTTTTAAACCAATAGGAACTAAACTCAAACGGCAGAAATAGCAATCCAACAGCATATTTAACAAGACAAGTTGGCTTAAAATTTTAACAAGTACATCGACTATTACATAAATTGCGTTATCTAGGTAATAAATGCATAGGTAACCAGACGCCACTTTAAAAAAACACTCTAGGGACGCTAAGACCGGAAATGCATAAAAAAGACGCAACAGAAAATTAACTGTTTTCTTTCAGGATAAACAAATTTTTGACCTTGTTTTGGATTCTGCAATGGATCTTAGAGCCTAAATCGAACACTCAGCAAGTCCCGCGACGAAAAGAGCTTTTATTCACTGTTGGCCTGCTGTACAAGCCATTGATGCCTCGCCATCCGCCTGCAGCTCTTTTGCTCACAACTCAGGTCCGTTGCCCAACACCTAGGGCTTCGATGCTTTTCGTGAAAGCTATTGCCTAAATCAAGCTCCCAGGGCTTCAGATAATCTTACTATGACCTCCAAATCAGCCACCGAAAAACATCAGCTACACAACACAGTTTTACCCTCTGTAGAGGTACCAGGAATTAATGCAAAACACCCTACAGCCTATCAAATACACTGTACTAAGTCACTACTCACTAAAACTAACGCTCTTTATACTTGGAAAAATGGGTATTTATTAACTTTTAAATTAATTTTTGTGAGAAAACCAAAATAACACAAACAAAGTTTGGCTTCGCTGCCCCAAACTTTTCTTGTTTACATCGACCTTACATTGTTATTATAGAATCAAAACCTGCTTACCTGCTTACAATTTCATATTATAGTTAATGCTAACGCTATTTTTACTACATTTTAAAAAATTGAAATTATTTCAAGGACAATGCTAATTTATAAATTAAGGCAGTATAAAGAAATTTGAATATCGGGCTTTCACAGAGGTGGATTTAGGCAAGGCGGTCTATACTGATCCAGACCATGACACTGGCTCTGATGTTAAATCTTCTGCTTGATCATTCCAGGACATACTCAGTATTAAACACTTTCAAATATATTTGACGTTAATAAACTATTTTGACAATATAGTTCAAGTCAATTGCAAACATGCCTTTGAAGATTTACATACCAAGCTGCAAATCAAATTAACTACACTTTATCAGTTGTTCCATATATTAGCGTGTTGATACTTCCATCGAATGAAGCAGTGGTACAAAAATGGTAACAAGTTTTGAATTGAAAAGAATGATGGATTAATAATTTTTTCTCCAATCACTCGGATAAGACGTCATATTGTCGAACAATTTTGTATAAAAAGTAAGCCATTTCGGGATGTTCACCAATTACCTTGGCAACTGTACACTTTTCGATTCATATTTGCACTAGTACAAGAATGGACGCGAGGTAGGGTTTTACATGTTAAATTTTAAATAAAAAACAAACGCTTCGTCAATATTCGGCATTCGCCGTCGTTGTTGTTTATTTTCCCCGTATAGTGATTGTTTATTTGAGCCACGAAAGTTCTGCAATATATCCTACAATGTTTGATTCTAAATAATAAGTCATATTACCGAATTTATGAGTAGTTGGAGAAAAAATAGTATGTTTCATTCGCACAAAAAATGCGTTTTCGGGACGCGTAAGACTCGGTGGACTCCGCTGCGATCAGTCTTACTTCTCCCGAAATCATGCATTTTTTGTACTAATGAAACAAATAACTATTTTCTGCTCGCTGTATAGAAATTCAGAATATAGTATAGTTATATTACAGCCAGTTCCCACATACTAGTGCTAGTGAACCTGGCGTCTTATGTCACCTTGTTATGTCAGCGGTATCCACGTGCTCGCCCGAGTTGTGATGTTTTGCATTTTTTATCTTAAATTACACAATTCCAGTGTCCAATCTGCTCTACTTTCAAAACGGGAACTACTTAAGCTTAACACTTGCAGATGGAAAAGTTGACGTATAAGCTGTTTAGATGAAGAAAAACATATTACGGATTACAGCATTATTACAGTTCGCAACTAAGAAATCCTTAAATACGCTTCAAGTTACTCTCTTGAAAACAGAATCTAACAATCATTACTAGTATGAATTTTTTACAATTATACAACAGTGCTTTTTGGTTGGAAACGTATTAAAAATTATTAATTAAATGTGTAGTTTTAGAAACCTAAGTGATCACTAATGACATTTTATTCACTTTGAATCTTGTCACTGTCATTGCAAGTCTCAAATAATTCCTGGATTAATAGGTTTTACGCGGTTCTTCTTGTTATTGTTATTTGTTTGCCCTTTTCCGTTATTTGTGTTCTGGCCTTTTTGTTATTGTTAAAATTGTTTTGTGCGTACCATTTTTGGTGTTTAATTTTGTTAGTCATGGAATTTTCTTTTGAGCAATACACTGACATCCATTCTAATGTTTGGCGAGAGTTGGGCAAATGCTAGCGCACTAATCAGACTATACGTAGAACGATATCCTCTCAGCAGGCATCCTGTAAGGAGTGTTTTTATACGACTAGATCGAAAGCTTAGAAAGACAGGTAGTTTGACAGTTTTTATTATTGACAGAGGTGCAAACAGAATTAGAAGAACAGCTGAGCTTGAAGAACAACTTTTGAACCTTGTAAAAGACGACCTGGGATGTAGCACCAGCCAGATTGTAAAAATGGTAGGCGTGAATCTTACGACTGTTCATCAGGTATTAGTCCTCTATCTCTTCTTTGTTTGTTGTTATTTTGCTGTCTTGGTTTTTAATACGGGTTTTGTTTTCTTATTCTTTCTGTCGTTCCCGACTTCTTTGTAGAGTTTTTCAACTTCATCTTTGTTGTAATGTTTTTCTATATTTTGTAGTCTTTGTAATTGGATTAGTCTTTTTTTTCTCTGAATATTTGATTTGCATTTCTTTTTTTTTGCTTGTATTTATCAAGAGGGTCTTTGGTCTTCTTTTGAATCATCACAAGCTTTGCATCTTTTCTTTTTTCTACTGCCTGCTTGCAGTCCTGGTCGAACCAGTCGTTTCTTGGCTCTTTTTGGTTACCTTTTCGTAGTACTTCTTCTGTGTTTCTCTTATTAAAATCTTCGGTCCTGTCCAATTGTTTTCCATGTCATCTACCAGTTCCAAATTTTCAAGGTTTTGCATTATCCTGCGTAAATATTCCTCCTTTTCCTTTTCGTTTAGGGACTCTAAATTCCACATTTTTCTTGGTCCCATGATATACTTTGTGCTCATTTGTATCTCCCGTCTAAAGATTTCCCGTAATAGTATGTGATCCAAACTGATGCCCGCCCCTCTGTATTAACTAGCATTGGTTGTTTTATCCTTATGTCTCTCTTCGATGAGCAGGTCGTCTAACTGATTTGTGCATCTTCCATCCAGTGAGATTCAGGTATCTTTGTAGATCTCTTTATGATCGAAGAAGGTACTTTTAACTTTTAAGTTTTTACTTGCCGCCAAGTTTATCATTTTCTCGCCGTTACTATTTATTTTATCGTGCTTGCTATATCTCCTTATTGTTGACCTGAATCTGTCTTTCTTCCCTATTTTCACGTTGTAGTCCCCTATTACTATTTTTATATCCAACTTTCAGAAGGATTCATAAATCACGTCCAATTCTTCATAAAATTTTATCTTAACCTCCTCCGCTGTATCCGGGGGCGTGTATGTTTAGTAACGTAACCTACTATTAAGTGTATGTTTTAATCGTATCCAGCACATTCTTCTATTTATATTTTTAAAATCAACTATCGCAGTTTTAGGCACCTTCTTGATTTAATTCTTGACAGTTCCATGTTCCTATTTGAATTTCCCCTGAAGTATTTCCAGGGCTTTTTGGTTTTGTGGTTCTGTTTGCAATCTCTTTTCTTCCTGTTTTTTTTATCCCGATCTCTTCAATTCTTGCCTTTCAATTTTTTCGTTCCTATCTTTCTTTTATAACAGCTGTTGACACTTTTTTTTTAGATTCCGTATGGAGTACTTTAACTTTGGCCTATAATTCTTCGTTTTTTGCTTTAGGATCCTGTTCTATAGTTGTTCTACTCTCTATATAACGCTTTTCTTTCTTTGTTCCTTTCTTCCTCTCTACTCTTTAACGTTGTCCTGAATTTACTTATTTCTGTGTGAATTCCTTCTAATTCCGATTGTGTAATTCTGTTTCTAATAACTGCATTTCGTTTTGCAATAGTTGCAATATCTTTCTAATCTACTCATGTTCCATTTCCTTACACGTTCGCGATTTTACGTTCGTCACTACCTGTTTAGTTGTTTAGATTTACAGAGCGAGTTCTTACTTTATTCTTCGAGTTCGCACGCCTTGCGATCGTTTGTCCTTGAGCGGCTTTTCCATTATAATAAATTTGATTATCTACCAAACTAGGCACTGGTATTTCACTTCTCTGTTTCACCTCGATTTATACGTATTTTTACTTTTATTTTATTCAGTTACTAGGTTTTATCTTCTATTTAATACCGTTTTGGTTTACTAGGTGATGGAACCGAGTTGGTGGTTATTGCTTGTCCGTACAGGGTTGTACAAAATTACTATTATCACTTGTTTTCTGTATATGTTAAAATAGCAAGTTTGTACGTCCTTAACAAATGTACACATTTATTATCTTTTCAGCAAATTATTCCGCTTCCTAGTAATAACTAAGTTAGAATCCTATTTATAGTAATGCTATGGCAGTGCAGTAAAGTATAGTTATTATTGACTATTTTATTTAATCTAAAAGAAACTAACTGAACTGTGTACATTCTTAATATCATATACATGATTTATTGTATTTAAATTGTAGAATGGGGTTGCAGATTTCAAATATAATTTATATCGTTACTTTGCATTAACAGCAATTAATGGCAATGTTGAGTCATAATAATAATAATAATAATATTATTATTAACAACAATATTAATGGCAATGTTGAGTCATAAAACTAGTTTAACGTAAGAAAAAGAAAAGAAATTGTTAATTCAATTCTCAACGTTATAAATGTCAATTATAGCTTACTCCCATCAAGTAACAAAGCATATCCATCAATCAATTGCTCGGTCGATTCAGGAATTATTGTCATGTGGTCAATGAATTTCCAGCTAAACCTTCTGAATATTTACCTATCCAAATATTTGTAGTGGCTTATGTTTTGTTTGCATCTTTTGGAGATGTGGAGTTACCTGAACCGAACGCGTAACTCGTCCATCTTGGCGGAGTGCTTTTTTTATAATCCTAAAGATATGTCGAGGCTGGGGAATTACGCGCTGAAGTGGTAATTCAGACGAGAGTCTACAAGAAATGAAAAATAGAGGCAGTTTAGGCATTCTTTTGCAATGCTCTAGAAATATTTCCAAGGTAAAACGAAATGATTCGCCGCAGCGCCTTTTCTTGTAAATACTTATGGGATAAGTGAGGATTATATAATACTTTTAATATTCTTAGATTTAGATATTTTAAGATATTGTCAAAACCAATATTAGTGATAATATTCAAACAACTTATATAATACTTTTAATATTCTTAGATTTAGATATTTTAAGATATTGTCAAAACTAATATTAGTGATAATATTCAAACAATTGGTGAAATGTTCTTTACTTGCATGGTTTAGTGGATCTAAGTACTTTTACCAGTGCCACAAGGTATTAAAATGTTGAATATGGTATTTATGTTTCAGAATTTCAGAAAGTAAATATGTAGCGTCGATTTTACTTCCCCTTGCTTCTATTACGACCCGAGTGGTGTAGCTTGAACAAGCGTCCACGTTCGATCAGCAGAGTTAAGCAACGCTGTCTCTGGTCAGAACTTGGATGGGAGTTCCACGGCTGCACTTCTCTGCGCCTCGTGGTACGGCTATCACGGAAAAAAGTTGGTCCCGGCGGTCATACAATATCATGACAGTCGTTAGTGGGGTTGGAAGTCCTCATAACTGCACAGCGACGCCTATAATTGGCCTAACGGCTGTTGGCTGAGTGCGAATTAAATTAAAAAAAAAATATGGGGAAGTCTAAAAGTATGTAAAAATGAAGAATTATAATTTTTGTAAAAATAATCAACTTGAAGCCTTAAACACTTTTTGCTGAAATCTTACATTAGAAATTTTGTTTATTCGGTTATCGGGAGGTTTTCACCGGAATCGGATAGTAGCTTATTTGAGAACAAAACTGTGGTTTTCCTGTCTCATGCTTGTTCGATAAAAATACTGTGAAGTCCTATGCACACTATTCTAAACTAGAGTTTACAACTTATAAACTAGTATTTAAAAGTTCTTCCTATGATTTTTTAGGGCTATCTTATATTTTACTAAGAAATCAATGCACATAGTTTTGCAACGACACCGGGGTAAAAAACACTTCTAAAAGTATAATTTTCTTTGCTACAAGTTATAGGTACGAATGTGATGCATATTACAAAAATATAATTTATGATTATACGGGGTGGCTAGAAAGGTGGACAAATCAAACTTATTTAGATACTTCCATTACCTACAACTTACTTGAAATACGACTACTTTAATCTAGAGTTCAAACGTTAAGTGTTTTGAAGGTATTAATAATTTTATTCAGAAAATGCTGAATTTCGGGCGGCTGCTGTAATTACCAAAAAACAATTGAATGAAAAAGTCGATACCAAAAAAGTATGTTTTTGTGAATTAGCTTTCGAGTGCAAAATTTTAAAAATACAGGGTGCTTTATTTTGAAAAAGCAGGCACTCTTTTAAACTCGAAAGGTAATTCACAGAAACGTTTTTGATAACGTTTTCTTTCATTCAATTGTTTTCGGTTACTTACTGCAGTCGTGTGAATTTCAGCAGTTTTTTGGTTACAAACGTTAATATCTTAAAAACAGGTAGGTACCATTAGACGTATAGATCCAGTTTTAAATTAAAATGCTTAGTATTTCGACGCAATACGTTTAAGATATTCCAATGATGTAATGCCCGCAAGCGGTTCTGTTTAATTCATCAGCTGTTTTAAAATAAAATAAAAATAAGTGCATAATTAATACTGGTGTAATGCTAATATTACGAGGAGCGTTCAAATATGAACGATAATTTGAATTGCGCGCCAAAAGACAAAGACATGCACAGAAGTTTTATACATTTATTAATGCTCTTGAATATGACCTACCTTCATTCAGTCGTTAATTCGTCATAATGCATTTTCGTTCAATTGGCAATCATAAGTTAAGTTGGGAGTGCATTCTAGCTTGAAATGACGAATTAGTAGTAAATTTCTTATCAACGAAGATATCAAACGATAAGAAATTTGTGTAAAAGTTAAAGTTAAACGACAGTTTGATGCGCAACTACTATCAGGCATAAGCGTTTACAAAAGGAGTAAAGCTCTTAAAGATGGCTGGAAAGGTGCGGAGAATGACCGCAATCTCGCCGTCAAAAAACATTGACAACAGAAGAGAATGCTGACTGAGTAAAATGCACTTATTTGAAACGATTGTCGATTTACAGTAAAGGATATTACTTCTGCATTAAATATCAGTAGGGGTAACGAAAAAAAAGCGAGTTCTCTGTCTGCGTCTTACAGGATAATGCTCGACCCCATTTCGCTATTCACACGCTGACTACGATCCAAAAATTTAATTGGACAATGCAGTCCAATTTACCATACATTTCGGACCTCGTTGTTCTATCAGTTTCTTATTTGTTTGGACTCTTAAAAGAGTTTCTAGGAGAAAAATACCTCATTGTAATGAAGAAGTCATCGAAATTGTTCCGAAATGGGTGCGACGGCACCCAAAAGAATTTTTTTCGCGTAGAATACAGAAACTTCCGGAAAGATGGCACCAGTTTATTGAAAGGGAGGAAGGCTGAGTAGAATAATTGCATGATATACATTAGACTCCTTGCGTTTGTTTTTGAAAAATATTAAATTATTGTTTAAATTTGAACGCTCCTCGTAGGTAGAATAACAAAGTTGTGTACTAAAGTGATGAACGATGTGAATGTAAGAGTTTTTTTTTGTGAACGTGTTTGACTCTAATTCGGAGTAGGTGGGATTTGAGAGACAAGTAATTGAATATAAATGTTGACATATTCTCTTTAGATCAGTACAGGACCATGTCACATTTAATATGCTCACGTTATGTAATTATGCAGGATTTTACTGAAAAGTGACCTTAAAAGTAATGCTTAATAATTATGAATAGCTGTTAAAATTGATGTTGAATTACAAGTTGCTTAACGTAAGGTAATTATTAGTGATGGGCTTATTCGAATGAAAAATAACCAGTTATCGGGTTATTGAAATAACCTCTGTAACTCGGTTTTCGTTCCAAGTATCAAAAATAACCTCATCCTGATACGTACTACGTGCCCTATCTCAGCGACCTGCGAGTGATCGAAATTCTGTAAATAGTTCGTTATTTATAACCATAAGCAAGGCAGATTGTCCTGATTGACCCAAGTGAGGCTCGCGGCTGCTTGTTGATTTTATTAACATATTTGTAACTCCCAGTCGACCAGTTAAATTTATGGGGCCGTTCCTATTAAAGATAACGCTCTGCTGAGTATGAGATTTGCAGAAGCTGTGTTGGTATTAATTTATAACGGCCTAAATTTTTGCTTCGAAACGCGGTTGATTATGCCTAATAAAGGATAAACAGAAAGCGAAATAAGATTTTCCAATATCGTAACAGATTTATATTTAATTTTTAATAACGGAGCAGTCGATGCCCATTCGTCGTCATATGAAATGAACGTGGGACAAGAGGTGGATTTCGATGTTTAAAATTTTAAGTGTGCGTCCTTAGAACCGCGGAAGGCTGAACGTGGATAAATTATGGATTTTAAAATATACCGGTTACTGGAGAATTTTAGGAACTAAAATTAGATTCAATAGATACTTTGTATTCGCATATTTATAATTTCGTTATGATTAGTATTGATATAGCTATTCTCAATAGTTTAAACTACTTAGAAATCAAATAAAAATCATTTTTACAATTATTATAATTAACGATTAACTGAGTTCCTCTGCTATCTGCAAGTTACGATGCCGATGCAGATGACGGTGAACCGCCAACCGGCAAACCGGCGAAATCGAAACTAATCGAGAGCCAAAATGTATTCGAATGATTATTCAAATAATCATTCGGTTATTAATATCTTTCGAATGCAAATAATTCGGTTATGAAAATTGTCCGGTTATGCCCATCACTAGTAATTATGCTCCCATAAAGCATCTAAATAATTAAAAAACAATTTGCAGAGAAATGACATAAACAGTGTGTAACTGAATATAAAAAATAGGAAACAAGGTACCTCCAAGTTAGATTGGAAACGTGAACTGAAAAGAATCAGTAAAATGTGTTTAAGTAAACTGTAAAATTGTGACATTTAGAAACTACAATTAAATTTATTAGTAAGTGGATATAGAAATATATGAAATGTCAGTTGCTAGGTAATTAATAAATTAATTAAAATATTGCTGAAAGCTGGTTTTCTCTAAAGAAACGATATAATAAGCCTATTGTTGACTAGAGATGGGCGCGTGAGTGAGTACTCACTCACGTCACGTACGTTTCGCGCTTGCTTTAAACACTCACGTTCACGCTCACGTTAACTCACGTTCACTGCATGACCCACCACTCACGACGTGACCCCCAGATTTTAATTGAAAATTAAAATTCAGATAGAACAGAAAATTTAAAACCAATAAAGGATCGGAAACAGAACTAAAAACTGTAAAATTTAATATGTTTTGCACGTGAAATAATGTAAGTGATATGTTGCAATGAAGGAAGCCGCGTAGCGCAGTTGGATAAGCGCCAGACTTGCATTAAGCAAGTCCTCGGTTCGAATTCCGCGAAGGTCGGAATTTTTCCGCAGTCTTGGCGATTGAGATCGGGCTCGGTGAGAACATTCACGGTCGGGCACCAAATTAACTGTGCCCTACTCAGAATCTCAGACCTAACAGATAGAGTAATAGAGTAACAAGGTCAACACATCACGAACACACACACAGCACACAATGGTCGCTGAATAAGCACAAAATGCGCTCTCCAACTCTGTAACCCAAATTGGGGCAAGTTGAGCATTGCATCCACATTCTAGCGTACGAAGCACCAGCCTCTACACCGCAAGGTAAATGAGGTTGCAGATAATACATTATATACATACATACATATGTTGCAATCAGAATAGGAGACACAAAAGGTCGTACATGAAAATTGCCTACTATAGCTTACAACAAATGATAAATACTGATTTCTCGCATAAATGTTTCTTGCGACCGTGTTCAAAGACATACTTTTAATACCAAAAACTGTCATTAGAATTGATGTTTTCCTTACTGATACGAGAACATGAAGGTATATGTTGCTAGACAACCCTCTTAATTCCTAGGTTTAAAAGTATTTTTACGTCAGGGGCACTAAAAGTAAGTTTTACTTGATCACCTATAGACGCAGACACCTGACTGTAGACTCAAGATTCACAATACAACACAAGTGCGACGCTCCGTCGCTGCAGGCTGCCACAAGAAGTACAATGACCACCCGCTCTTGCTCTAGATCTTCCACATGTCGAGCAGCGGGGTAGTGGGGCATCCTACAGTCTAACGTGAAACGTGAATCACGCCTTGGAAATTTTCACTCACGTTCACTCATGTTCACTTCCAGATTTTCAAATATTGCTAACTGTTGACTTGAATGCAGTTATAATTAATTGATTGATTCTGCCTACGGTGCCATCGGGCGACAATAGGTGTAAAAAGGGTGAGCTGAGCTGCAGCGCTTGATCAATTTGCGGAACCTAGCTGCATTGGGGGAGGTTATGCAAGACTTCATAGAGGTACAAGACCGGCTGTTGAGCCACGACCGAACTGCTGAGTTTCATCTGCATGTCCTATAGGTGCAGTGGAAAGTAATCTGGCTTAAACAAAAGGACTTTTGCAGTAATGATGTGGTAAACAACAGGCAAAACAGGTACTTCAAATAGTTATTTAGACTGCAAGTGTTAAAAGGGCAATCCACACGGGTGAAAAATATGTACGCTACCACTTGTTAATAAGATTTTTAAAAATTTCATTAGCTATTGAAATCCAAGCCTATTTTGTATAGAATTATAACAAGAGATCAATAAAAAAACCAATTAGTGTAGGCTGTGATATGTGTTATACGTTTGGCAGTAAGTTTTATGTCAGTCTGTGTCAAACAACAAAGAAAACCGAACCTACTAATCTCGAATTTGACATAGACTGACAATACACTTTAGTACTGCCAAACGGATAACACAAACCACAGCCTACCTTAATTGGCTTTTTTTTTATCTCTTGTTATTTGCCTTCAAGTGCGTTGGTCATTTCCGGTAACTAAGGAAACATCTATTTAAAATCGTTTATTCCTAAATTAAAAGCAACACCGAAATTAATTTAAAAAAGCCTACTTTTTTAAATGAAATTTTAAAAACAATATTATTATATTACACGGAAATAAAGTACAGCAAGATAATACATGATACCTGAATAAATACTTTGTAATTGCTTGCTTTGTTCAATGCTAGATGGGTAATTCAAGTTATTTCAAAAGTGTAAACAACGTTTGTGTACCAATATCAATTAACCAATTTTTTATTGGATCTAATGACAATTAAATTAAATTATTATATTACCCAAGTGTAGAGACACAACCCTAATTGAGTTATTCGTGATCTATCGTGCTAATCATTCAATATGAATATGTTACAATTAAAATAAAGGATAGAATATGTGACTATTAAATTCAACTTTAAATTTATATTTATATAAGCAATTTTTGAGTAGCTACACAAATATAAATTTTAAAATAAATATTAAAATAATTATAATAATTCAAGCCCACATTAGTTATTCTGCATAAGAATTACAAAAGTAAGTTTGGTTTTTTGATTCGGTCTCTATAATAAAAAATATTTTAGGAATGTGCACCATCCTCATACCAAAACTTGTATATAAAAAAAATTATGTGACTCATACTTTTAGGAATAAATTCAAGCTTCGCATCGTTGTATATGTTGAATTTATTGATGTTATGAGATAAGCGTTTATGTGGAGAATCACTACTTGTAAATTTCGAAACATTGAATTCAACGTTGACCTTGCTGTAACTTTTGAATGTTTCCTTTTTTCTTTCTGTACACCTTCAATTATTTTTTCTTGTACCTCATAATTTGAGACGTAACAAATAGGATTATTAAAATGTACCTTTACAAAAAAACTACTGGTATTAGCCGTTTAAGTATTCATTTAGGGGTTTGTTATACATAAAGGGTGTTACGGAAATTTATGCTTTAATTTTAACTTAGTTTACGAAAAAAATAGAGAAATATTTTCTATTCAAATAACGGTGTAATCACTTCGAATGGAATTAGAAATAAACGAAAGATACACACGATTTGTAAAATGTTGGGAGTTAAAATATAGTAAAAAATATGTATTTCCAGAGAGTGGTAAATAGTACAGGCGTCCCATTTAACAAATTTGGCAGTGGCTACAATTAAAGCGGCAATATCTGAAATTCCATGTATACGTACCAGACAGTGATCCTCAACGTGCCATTCAAATCTCCTCTTATTATCGTTTCCAGAAAGAACGATACATATATCCAAGTTGCGTTCTTGGTACGGAAAAATTTCTTCGTCTAGCACTTAAAGAGATTTCGGCTAATATTATAGACAGTTTTTTAACCGGCTGGCCATGACACTTCCCAGTGAGCAAAGGTTGGTCATGACTTCATAGGTGACGTAACAATGACGGAAAACTAACGTGAATATGTCACAGATCAAAGACGTTGGTTACGCCATTACAACGTCATGTTATCACGTCAATATACCGTCACATAACGACGTCATTATAATGTCACATAATCTCTGAAACTTCTTTGTGGCGTGAATCTATAATTTATATTCTTATTTGGGTATTTCGCCACTCTGCAAATTACAATTATCAAATAACGTAAATAAGGAACTTTTCGAATGACAATCTGCTCTCGCTATCAACGATTAACAATTAAAAGGGAACAAGAAACTTAGTTTTTTTCACGGAGATTGATAAACCACCAACCTCCAATGAATTGCTTGACACTGACGTTTGTTGATTATTTAAAGCTGCTTAATCTGATCTTTAAAAATCGATAGCCAACTGAAACAATAAAGAAGCCGACCTGCCATTTATTAATAAAATTAAGCAATGGTAGTAAAAATCGCAGATCAACCCCCCTACAGTTTATACACCACAGCAGCTCTGAAAATCTTTACTCACCTCGATGTCCCTAGCTAACTCAAATTTCGGCGGCCTTGGATCGTAGGTTTAAGGACAGGGTATACCCTAAAACCAGAGACCTAAAAAGTGGCTCTATATCTTATAATTTAATTTATTTTCTGATTTCCTTTGGTAGTTACGATTAAAATTAAGTTTTTTAACAAATTTGAAAAGAAAAATTCTTCTTCAACTGATAGGAACAAAAATAGATGTTTTGTGATTATCTGCATAAATAATAATTTATTTGATTTGAAATTTTAAAGGTTGATGTTATGAACTTCCAAACGCGGTATGAAGCAGTATGGTGTTAAATGAAGTTATAAGCAAAAAAAGTGACCTATTTGATAAAATTTTCTGAAATAACCGAAATTAAGATGAGCTTGCGCCGTCCAAACCATTTGAAATTTTGTCATACCCTTCTTCGCGTGACGTTGTGTCATTTGGTACAAGCCGCATCAATGAAATAATTACACAATATGTTAAAATCTCAAAAATATATTGCCATTTTTAATAATTCACAATACACAAGATGGCTGCAGACCAACCGCTACTACTAATGACCGGCTTTAGATGCACGAGATAAAGCAACGCAAATGGTACTGGATAAAGGCGCAGGTAAACGCATTTGCCCTACGGCGTTATTACTCCTGTTGAGAATTCAGCAATTTTAAATTTTGAAGTTGCAGATTGGTCTACGGCTGAGGCTACGGCATAAAAAAGAATGCATCAATTAAAACAGCGGTCGGGAGATTAATATACACAATGGGCCATAAATAACTGTACAGATTTTGTAGCCTTTTATATTAGTAAGTCAAATTTTTAAATGATGATTATACCATCGAAAATCTCAATCTTTATAGATGGAAAGGAAGCACTTTTACTTCCAAAGATGTAGTAGTTGTGTATGGTTAAATGAAAGCATACAATAAATGTTGTTTTTGCAACTTTAGAAAATACAATAATCAAAAAAATATCTAAATAATTATTAAATATGCTATTTAAAAATATGAGTTAATCGTCTTGTCCATTGAGCAATCGCATAAGATATTCTCCTGTAAGGCAGCTGATTCCAAAACTCAATTATTATTTTCTTCAACACCTCATTTAATCAAGAACAAAAATTAAAATGATGGATACGAAGTGACGTTTACCAAGCAACCAAACAAATCAGCTGTGTACCCTGGAATGTCTTCAAAAAAAGAAAGGAAATGGGCGCCAGAAATCAAAAGATTTCAAATAATAAGAGGAAATAAACTGCAAGTGACTAGCGTTTAATTATTAAACAATAAAATAGTCTTGTAGTGTCAGTAGTAAATTATCAGAATAATTAAAATTCAAATAATGTGATAACAAAGTTGTGTACGTTAACTGAAGGTTGCGACACGCATAAAATCAAAAAAACCTTTTACGGGTTATTTTAATAACTTTAACAACAAATTATTCGTGGGACAAGCTTATCACAGTCATTTAATAAATCCTTCTGTTTAGGATATTGAAATAAAAAAAGCGTGACTGTACCTTTTACAGAGGGTCGAAATACATCAAAATAGCAACTTTAAATACTGAGCATAATTAACTATAAGCATAAAAATTCAAATATAAAAAGCAAGAGCATGTATGAAATTGGACATTACATGTTAATAATGGCAAAACGTATGAATTTAAATTCCAAATAATTACTGGTTTAAAATGTATAAACGATATTCTCACCGTCACGGACAAAAGTAATAATTGATAATTTTAACACCTTTAGATTATTCCAAACCTTTTGATATGATTGATCATGATTTGCTTTTAGCCAAACTACACTATTCCGGTTTTAATCAAGACTCTGTTAATTTATTGAGTAGCTTTCTCAGCGGTAAATATCAGCAGCTTAAACTTCATGACAAAACCTCTAATAGAAGGGCAGTGACAGCAGGTGTTCCACAAGGCTCCATACTGGGACCCCTTTTGTATATCATTTATACATCTGATTTTACAACCTCTGTTAAAACATGTCGCTGTCATTTTTATGCTGATGATACACAGCTCTATCTGTCTTGCGACATTTCCAATATACAAACTGCTAATCAAGCAATCACCAATGACTTACATAATCTAATAGATATCTCTAAGAAACAATGCCTTATCATTAATTCGGAAAAATCAAATATTATGCTTTTTGGTAAATCTTTCATACGAGAGCGGGCCTTGCCTTTTCTAAATATATTAGTAGATATTACTCAGCTGTCTATAAAAAGTTCTTGTAACAATCTGGGCCTAATCATCGACCATAACTTTAGAACCAAATAGCACATAAATAACTGCATTGAAAAAGCCTATATTAATCTGAAAACCTTATATCTCTCTAGACATTCGTTGTCTCAAAACCCAAAAATCTGTTTATCCGATGATTTGGTTCTGCCACAGTCTACTTACGATGATACAGTATATGATCCTTGTTTGGATAGTACTGATGTCAAACGAGTGCAAAACTCTTACTTATACGATTTATTTTTGGCTTAAGAAAGTTCGATCATGTATCCCACAAACCCTCTGTAGGTCACTGCATTTTGCCTGCTTATCCTATAAGGTGTTAACTTAAAAAATTCCTGATCCTGATTATCTCTACAATAAATTACGATATCTGACGTTCAGAATATCAATATTAGGAGTAAAGGACTTTTAACTTTGCTGCGCACAAATCTAGTCTATACAAACATTCTTTTTCATATATCGTCAAAATCTCCCTATCGTTATTTTCTCAGACACTCAGTATTCGTAAATTCAAACGTCGTTATCATGATTATTTACTTGAAACTCAGTAAAGCAGCCATTAAATTTTGATTTACTGAGGTATGTTTATTGATCTACTATTTCCTTTCTCTACTTCTGTATTTTTTGTATACATTATTTTTTTAATAAGCATCGAGCACATTAACGATGCTAATACAGATATACATTTTTGTTAATTATTGAATTAAGGTTAAGTGGTAGAACAGTGCCATTACTCCAAAATGGCATCTGAACTTCATCTTTTGTACAGTAAAAATTATTATTTTTTCGCTTTTGCATTTTGTCGAAGCAATAAAAACCATTGGTTATTAGTATTATACAACTAAATACAAATATACGACAACAATTTCTAGTAAGAGTAATTGAAAAAGTTATTTATGTTGTCCAATTACAGTCGCCAAGTAATAATTGAAGACCTTGTTGGAAATAGAGGCAGCTCCATTTTATAGCAAAATGTAGTTAGATACGTGGTTTGATTGACGAATAAGGGCTCTATCTATTAGTGCAACAACGAGGTAACAGACACAGAATAATTGTGTGGTTATAGGGTTTGCAGTCACTACCTATTACTATTTGGTGGAAAAGGGAGGCAGTTCCTGGAGTTGCCTCATTCTCTCGCCAAATAAAAGTATTATATTAGCGTCTTTGTTGCTCATTGATACCAGGTGACTTGTCAGATTTCTGTTGTGAATTGGGCTTGTATGATCTTAGAAAAATGATTTTAAAAAGTGACAATAATAGCTTATCGTGCGAGTGTGTAAGACAATACATAGGGGAAACACATCGACCCCGACGAGTGAGATTATCGGAGCACCGACAGGATATTACAAAGGGCAAAACAATCAAATCCAAGATCCAAGAACACGTCTGGAACGAAGATCACCACATACAATGAGTAGCTAAAGAATGAAACCGGTTGTGTAGGAAGCTGAAAGGAGCTACATACATAGCGCTGGCAGAAGAACCAATTATCCAAGCTAGCGCAGAATTAAAGCCCATTTGGATGCCACCACTACACAGAGAATTTCAAAAATAGTCTACTGCACATAGGCTACTTCGCATACAGCGGAAACATATTGTAATAGCGCTGCACTTTAAAACAATATGATTCTAAATATAAAATAATTATGGCAAGGGATACTGCACTTTATAAATTGCAGTAGATTCAATTACGAACCTGCCTGTCAAACTCAGGGCAAATTAAAAAAGTTAAATAATAATTACCACTAATAAGTGGTTTATTGCTCATTCCGTATTTTATCTATTTGCAATAAACTAGGGCTTAGCTCCGGTAAACATGAAACAAACTTACCTCAGGCTGTCGGTTCATAAAATTAAGGAAAAGTTTGCATGACAAATAACTCCTGTATGACAAATACTCTCAATTATTATGTCAAATGCACAATTTCCATCTGACGTTTGGATAACCTCTAAATTTGACTCAATAAACTAGATGATCTGCAAGTACAGAAATAGCGTAAAATTGAATTTTAAAACACCAAAATGGCAGGGAAGCATCAGGTAAATACGATTAATACTGTAACGTAGCAACTGCAAAGCTTGTTTTGTTTCTAGTGTAACGGCGAAATCCATGCGCGATTGTTTGAAAAACACCTAGTCATCCTGCACCCTCAAAGGACGCTATCTAAATTTTCCGAAACGGAGGAACCTGGACAACTGCAACCTGATGCTACACCTCGTAGACGGCCTGAACTTGATTAGATCCAAAAACAATGGACCTACTAAAACGCTTTCCCTGTGAAATTTTCTTGAAAAGGGTTGCTTCGTAGACGGGATACGTTTTCTAGGGACGCGTCGTCGATGGTAATTCTCGTGGTTGCTTCCTGCTCCGAAACTGTGTATACAGGCACTCAGAAGGAACGGCTCTACACGTTCCTGGCCGATGCTGCTTCCTTATGGAAATGAGTCCTCGAAGTTACTCGCACTTTTACGAATCTTGCTAACGGCTAAACTGCTACTCTCGGACTTTTTAACACTTGCAAAACTATACCCAAAGATGCCCTGCACACTGGTGACTAACTTTGTACACAACTGGTATTAAAAAAGACCTTTTGTTTCCAATTGTAAGCAATAAAATATGGAGCTCATTCTGCCCCCAACACACATTTTACTAGCTTGATTTTGGCATTATCAACAAAAGACTGTCACGTCACTTAGCAACTAGATTTTCAATTTTTATAAAATAAATTAAGATCTAAAACATGTTTGGTTTTATGGACTACAGTTTGATGTCATGTCTTTGCCTAACTACTAAATTTGTCTTTTTCTTGGCATAAATGTCACTACACTTTGCTGTGCTTTAAAATCACTTTGGTTTATTATGCACTGATACACTTGGAGTTCCTTTAGCGTCTCACTAATTGTCTTTCGATCGGTTGCCTTCCATTTTTCATTGCTCTATTGCAATCATTATTTTGTTAGCGCTGTTTCGTTTACCTTTCAACTAATTTGCCCTTTGCTGGCTTACACTTTTAATACATAACGCTCATATTCTTTCTGAACGTAACAAATCATTCTGTATTATATTATTCACGTTATGTATGACGTAACTAAGCTCAAATCCGTCAGTGACAAATTATATTGCGTTTTTATCATATCTGAAACTTTGAACGGAACCCTTCAGAAACCTGCTTTATTTCATGCTAACTTTTATGATTTAAATTATTAGTTACTGCTGATCACATCCAATGCATTTATTAACGTAAAGCACTGATTATCTTGCAATAAATAAAATATTTAATTCTGTTCTCATGTTGACCTTATTCATTTAGTCATTAGGCAATCACAATTGCTGTGGGCAGTAAACCATTACATAACATATTGTAATAGTAGCATCTGAAGGCTGCTAAGTTTTTTTATAAAAGTGATTCCCTAGGTATTACATTATCTATAAGATTATAAAAATATTCAATTATAAAAAATACAAATATGAATTTAAGTATTAGTAAGAACATAACAAATATTCATAGGTGTATTTAGTAAATTAACGGTTTAAAATTAAAATCCAGTCTCACAATTCAGATTAAGATACAAAACCGTTCTAACGTATGATTTAAATATTGCTTGAATTAAGATGGAAAGTTATTATTATTATTATTATTATTATTAAAGGAATAAAAGGGTAAGCGGCAAAGCCGAGAATGACCCTTACAAATGATAAAAGTATGCAGAACATTGTACATTTCGAATTAACTAAGGCTTACTCTACAAAAAGCTGTAATCATAGAACAAATAACAATAAAATTAAATGATGGGATTACTATAGTTGAGCTACACGTACTTTAACTAACATATGGAGCTGCATTCAAGTGTTCATCAAGGATATTTTTGAAAGCATTTAAATTCCTTGCATTTACAACAGCACTAGGTAATGCATTCCAGTGTTCCACAACCCTGTTTGACAAAAAGAATTTGCGGGCGTTCCCATGGAAGCGATCACGGCTCAGTTTTAGATTGTGACCTCGGAGATGGATATTGGAGTTGCGACTGAAAATATCTAAATTGCACTCGTAAGAATTATTTAATATTTTAAAGACTTCAATAAGATCGCCTCGCAAACGTCTGACTCTAAGGCTAGTTAACTGTAACCTTGACAATCTTTCGGGATAACTAAGATTTCGCAAACTAAATGGAATTTTAGTCACTCGCCTTTGTACCTTCTCTAATAGTTCAATGTCTTTTACAAGATACGGGCACCACACCGGGGCAGCATATTCTAACAGGGGGCGAATGTAAGTTTTATGAATGTTTAGCACTAGGGAGGGTGACGGGTTTTTAAACACACATTTAACGAGGTATATTAGACTGTTTGCTTTTTTCACTACACTAATAATGTGCGCACTCCATTTTAGATCACTCGAGACAGAGACTCCTAAGTCTACTTGGGTTTCCACGCTCTTCAAAATCATGCCATTTACAATATATTCCCTCTTAGGGTTATTATGACCTAAGTGCAGGACACTACACTTCGAGGCATTAAGCGTCAATAGCCACTTCGCTGACCAGTCTTGTAGTCGCTTAAGGTCGTCGTCTATGGAGAAACCATCCGTGATTGGGTTCCCGAAAAATTTGGTATCGTCGGCAAATAGTGTTATATTTGATGAGGTATTGCGCGTTAAGTCACTTGTATATGCTAGGAAAAGAATAGGTCCTAAAACGGAACCTTGCGGCACACCACTCAGTACGGGATAATATTCTGAGTAAGTATCGGCGACCCTCACACAAAACGTTCTTCCTCTCGTAAAGTCGGAAATCCATCTCAACAAATCGCCTCTTATACCGATATGCTCAAGCTTTAGTAGCAGACGTTCGATAGCGACTTGGTCAAATGCTTTAGAGTACTCAAAGTACAACACATCAAGAGGCTCACCTTGGTCAAGGGATTTAGTCCATTCATTTAGATTTGTAAGTAAGTTGGTGACGGTTGATCGTCCAGGTAGGAATCCATGTTGAGTCTGCGGGATGATGTGGTTGTTCAGGAGAAAAGTTGTCAGATGCTTCGCTATTATTCGTTCCATACACTTACAAATGGTCGACGTTAGACTGATAGGCCTGTAGTTTACAGGGTCAAGTTTGTCTCCTTTCTTATGTATTGGAATAACAATGGCGAGCTTCCAAGAACTTGGAAGCGCACCGTGTTGTAAAGACCCATTCATTAAGTTAGAGAGAGGCATAAGAAGTGATTCAGCACAATTCTTTAACACAAGGGGATGGATGTCATCGAGTCCTGGGCTAGAATCGGACTTGAGCTGTGACAGGACTTGAAAAACTTGGTCTGTATCGAAGTTGACTGTGGTCAAGCTATTTGAACAGCGAGTGGTTGGATCAAGTACTGGTAGGTTTCCCAGGGGTTCCTCCAAAAACGATCGTGAAAATTGTTTGGCAAATAGGTTAGCAATCTTATTAGGGTCTGTACACACGGAGTTGTTATCATCACGAAGTGTCAGGGTTGTTATGCGAGAGGATAAATTGCTTCTAATATATTTGTGAAAATTTTTGGCGCTTCCTAGTACAATGCTGTTTTCATAGTTGGTGCGGGCTGACCTAATCAGAGCCGAAACAATGTTGCAACGCATGCGAAAAACTCGATAGTCTACCTGTAGTCGAGATTTCTTATACACGTCCCAGAGGATACGCTTTTTCTTCAGCTGTTTCCGAATATCATCGGTCATCCAGGGCTTGTCTCCAACATGTTTCGTCTTTCGTTTTAGAGGAACAAATAGCTCTGTTGCAGAATTTACATTATTAATTAACTTGTTCCAGTGGGCGTTGTAGTCTCTGCTGCCCAATAGTTTTTTATTACTCGATTATTCCCAGTTGTATTGGATAGACGATCATCATTTATTTGTACAGTAGCTATCAAAGTTAGATGATCACTGCAGCCAATTGGTGGATCATATTCAATAAACGAAGGTATGTTAGGATCTGTAGTTAAGATTAGGTCAAGGGTAGACGGTGTGGTAGGTGGGCGATAGCGTGTGGGTAATTTGACTAACTGGCAAAGATTAGAATCACTATACATATTAAGGAAAAGAGCTGAAGGATTCGTACCATTCTGGGGAGTGGGGGAGTTCCAATCTATGTCGGGGTAATTGAAGTCTCCAAAAATAAGCAGATTTCGTTGACTTAGTGATGCCTTCGTAATTGTATCCAAGAGCGATAAATCGTTTTCAGCCGATGAACTGGGGGGCCTGTGATGAAATTAAAAGTATTTATTCTGACGTCAAGCCATAATGTTTCAATTCCCGTTGTTGAGAACTCTGTATTAGGTTGAATCCGAACATTACAATTAGCAATTGTGGTAGCCACGTAGATGCACACTCCTCCGCCTTTTCTGTGTTTGCGATCGCAGCGGTATAAGGTAAATCCAGGGATGTGTATTACGCTGTCAACTATGTTTTCTGTAAGCCACGTCTCAGAGATAATGATAAATGCTGGTTTGATTTTATTAATGTATATAGTGAGTTCGTTAAATTTTGCCTGCAGGGATGCGATATTGGTATATACAAATTTTAATTCTATAATAGGCAAAGTATTTATCGGTTTTTTGGAACTTGCAGTTTGTTTACAATTTTAGGTACATTGCGAATATATTTAATTGTTAGATCTGCTTCTCCGTTATCAATTAATTCTGGTTTTGAGTTCCTTTTGTAGCTTAATCTTGTAATCCCTTTGCATTGGCGTTTGATCGTTAACAATTGATACTCGCTCCTCGCGTGTTAATTTATATTTATTTTTTAGTACGGACACGGCATCAGCGGTGTTCGGAAATATAATTTTTATTGGACGAGGCTTATTATCTACGACCTGCTTGCCCAGACGGAAGATACGAATATTATCAGTCGGCACTGTAGAAATTTTTCTAATAATGTCAACAGATTTCGAAGTATCGTGGGCTATACGTTCTGTTGCTAAATTAGCTGTAGACTCATTAATACCAAACATAATAATATTATGGGCACGTTTTGAACGCTCGGATATTTCGCTAATCAAATCTTCAGTAAATTCGGGGGGCAGCATAGTTGCTGGTGGCTGATTTTTAATCGTAGCTAGCTCAGCACGCATTTCATTAATAGTTTTCGTAAGTTCGGCGATCTCCAGACGACGATTGGTACATAGTTCGCACAGATATTTTAAGCGGCGATCTTTAGCATTAAAACATTGAATTTCAGATCGAGTAAAGCCTGAGCACGTGGTATGCACAGGACGTTTGCATTCGTCGCATTTTATCTCCTTTTCAGGATTTAAATCCCCATCGCAGGCACTACATTTACTTAGAGGCATCGTCACGATAGTTACAATCACCTAACAATTGGTTGTAAATTAATAATGTAAACCAACCTTAGAACCGGCGAAAATCGAAATGAAGCGAGAGCACATAAACGCACTGCACATGCCCAATTGAATGAGTATTCAATGTTAATGTGGAATAATTATATTAAGGAGTCAGTCAATATGTCAGGTATAAATAAATGTACTAGTATATTATTTAGGAGTGTTAATGCAAAAAACTGTATGAAATATATTACTATGGAAAATTTTATGATTGTAATAACAACTAAATTTTGATTATATAAAAGGTATATGGTACATATATAGGAATTGGGTAAAAGGCATTTCCGTCACTAGTAATGGACATCGCCGAGCTTCTTATTGAAGGAAACATCTTGTGAATTAGATAGGAGGCGTTGCAGTCACTGGTGGTGGACGTCATCCAGCTTCTTGTTGGAGGTTACGGACATCTTGTGAGATTTGGAAAACAGGCATTGCAGTTACTGTTACTGGTAGTTGATTGCATCTATACTTGGATTGATGTGCAGTTGAAAGTAAGGCTTTTACTGCTAACCGGGAGTTTGCAGTGTAGAGTAGGGGGCTGTATTTGCTTGGTGTCTCAGAGCTTCTGTGAGCAGACGGAATGCACTTAGTTGAGTGAAGAACCTGATTGAAGTGATTGGAGAGGCGACAACTGCAGGTATTTATTGAAAGAGCTAAAAGTAAAACATGAATTGTAAAAAATATGCTTTTGAATGATTTTTCAAGTCTTTGAAACCGACCTGATTGAAGAGTTCTGCTGGAGCTAGAAATATTTAAGAAAACAATAATCAATCATTTATATCAAAAATCATATAATATACTTAGATAATAGCTATTTATGCAACAAGTGCTAAAAGTCGACGTTTATGCACGAGACGTGAAAATTATTAAATTCAGCCTTCGGCTTCGTTTCATAACTTTCATGTCTCGTGCATAAACGACTTTTAGCACGCGTTGCATACAATATTTTATCTACGACCTTAATTTTACCGTTATAAATCCATAAATATCGATTTAACAAAGGTTTGCATCTGCGACACTTTTAATTTATGTCATAATAAAAAGTAGGCCACGCCGCGCTGGCGATTGTTTGCCAAGCCAGTGCTGTCAAGGTAAGTTACGAAATGTAATTATTGATACTTCACATTTGACTGTATTCATTACATAATGCTTTGTTTTAAATTGGAAACAAAAGGTCTTTTTTAATACCAGTTGTGTACAAAGTTAGTCACCAGTGTGCAGGGCATCTTTGGGTATAGTTTTGCAAGTGTTAAAAAGTCCGAGAGTAGCAGTTTAGCCGTTAGCAAGATTCGTAAAAGTGCGAGTAACTTCGAGGACTCATTTCCATAAGGAAGCAGCATCGGCCAGGAACGTGTAGAGCCGTTCCTTCTGAGTGCCTGTATACACAGTTTCGGAGCAGGAAGCAACCACGAGAATTACCATCGACGACGCGTCCCTAGAAAACGTATCCCGTCTACGAAGCAACCCTTTTCAAGGAAATTTCACAGGGAAAGCGTTTAAGTAGGTCCATTGTTTTTGGATCTAATCAAGTTCAGGCCGTCTACGAGGTGTAGCATCAGGTTGCAGTTGTCCAGGTTCCTCCGTTTCCGAAAATTTAGATAGCGTCTTTTGAGGGTGCAGGATGACTAGGTGTTTTTCAAACAATCGCGCATGGATTTCGCCGTTACACTAGAAACAAAACAAGCTTTGCAGTTGCTACGTTACAGTATTAATCGTATTTACCTGATGCTTCCCTGCCATTTTGGTGTTTTAAAATTCAATTTTACGCTATTTCTGTACTTGCAGATCATCTAGTTTATTGAGTCAAATTTAGAGGTTATCCAAACGTCAGATGGAAATTGTGCATTTGACATAATAATTGAGAGTATTTGTCATACACGAGTTATTTGTCATGCAAACTTTTCCTTAATTTTATGAACCGACAGCCTGAGCTAAGTTTGTTTCATGTTTACCGGAGCTAAGCCCTAGTTTATTGCAAATAGATAAAATACGGAATGAGCAATAAACCACTTATTAGTGGTAATTATTATTTAACTTTTTTAATTTGCCCTGAGTTTGACAGGCAGGTTCGTAATTGAATCTACTGCAATTTATAAAGTGCAGTATCCCTTGCCATAATTATTTTATATTTAGAATCATATTGTTTTAAAGTGCAGCGCTATTACAATATGTTTCCGCTGTATGCGAAGTAGTCTATGTGCAGTAGACTATTTTTGAAATTCTCTGTGTAGTGGTGGCATCCAAATGGGCTTTAATTCTGCGCTAGCTTGGATAATTGGTTCTTCTGCCAGCGCTATGTATGTAGCTCCTTTCAGCTTCCTACACAACCGTTTCATTCTTTAGCTACTCATTGTATGTGGTGTTCTTGGATCTTGGATTTGATTGTTTTGCCCTTTGTAATATCCTGTCGGTGTTCCGATAATCTCACTCGTCGGGGTCGTTGTGTTTCCCCTATGTATTGTCTTTCACACTCGCACGATAAGCTATTATTGTCACTTTTTAAAATCATTTTTCTAAGATCATACAAGCCCAATTCACAACAGAAATCTGACAAGTCACCTGGTATCAATGAGCAACAAAGACGCTAATATAATACTTTTATTTGGTGAGAGAATGAGGCAACTCCAGGAACTGCCTCCCTTTTCCACCAAATAGTAATAGGTAGTGACTGCAAACCCTATAACCACACAATTATTCTGTGTCTGTTACCTCGTTGTTGCACTAATAGATAGAGCCCTTATTCGTCAATCAAACCACGTATCTAACTACATTTTGCTATAAAATGGAGCTGCCTCTATTTCCAACAAGGTCTTCAATTATTACTTGGTAACTGTAATTGGACAACATAAATAACTTTTTCAATTACTCTTACTAGAAATTGTTGTCGTATATTTGTATTTAGTTGTATAATACTAATAACCAATGGTTTTTATTGCTTCGACAAAATGCAAAAGCGAAAAAATAATAATTTTTACTGTACAAAAGATGAAGTTCAGATGCCATTTTGGAGTAATGGCACTGTTCTACCACTTAACCTTAATTGAATAATTAACAAAAATATATATCTGTATTAGTATCGTTAATGTGTTCGATGCTTATTAAAAAAATAATGTATACAAAAAATACAGAAGTAAAGAAAGGAAATAGTAGATCAATAAACATACCTCAGTAAATCAAAATTTAATGGCTGCTTTACTGAGTTTCAACTAATTAATCATGATAACGACGTTTGAATTTACGAATACTGAGTGTCTGAGAAAATAACGATAGGGAGATTTTGACGATATATGAAAAAGAATGTTTGTATAGACTAGATTTGTGCGCAGCAAAGTTAAAAGTCCTTTACTCCTAATATTGATATTCTGAACGTCAGATATCGTAATTTATTGTAGAGATAATCAGGATCAGGAATTTTTGAAGTTAACACCTTATAGAATAAGCAGGCAAAATGCAGTGACCTACGATTTTTCATTTTCAACCATTTAATTACAGAGGGTTTATGGGATACAGGATCGAACTTTCTTAAGCCAAAAATAAATCGTATAAGTAAGAGTTTTGCACTCGTTTGACATCAGTACTATCCAAACAAGGATCATATACTGTATCATCGTAAGTAGACTGTGGCAGAACCAAATCATCGGATAAACAGATTTTTGGGTTTTGAGACAACGAATGTCTAGAGAGATATAAGGTTTTCAGATTAATATAGGCTTTTTCAATGCAGTTATTTATGTGCTATTTGATTCTAAAGTTATGGTCGATGATTAGGCCCAGATTGTTACAAGAACTTTTTATAGACAGCTGAGTAATATCTACTAATATATTTAGAAAAGGCAAGGCCCGCTCTCGTATGAAAGATTTACCAAAAAGCATAATATTTGATTTTTCCGAATTAATGATAAGGCATTGTTTCTTAGAGATATCTATTAGATTATGTAAGTCATTGGTGATTGCTTGATTAGCAGTTTGTATATTGGAAATGTCGCAAGACAGATAGAGCTGTGTATCATCAGCATAAAAATGACAGCGACATGTTTTAACAGAGGTTGTAAAATCAGATGTATAAATGATATACAAAAGGGGTCCCAGTATGGAGCCTTGTGGAACACCTGCTGTCACTGCCCTTCGATTAGAGGTTTTGTCATGAAGTTTAAGCTGCTGATATTTACCGCTGAGAAAGCTACTCAATAAATTAACAGAGTCTTGATTAAAACCGGAATAGTGTAGTTTGGCTAAAAGCAAATCATGATCAATCATATCAAAAGGTTTGGAATAATCTAAAGGTGTTAAAATTATCAATTATTACTTTTGTCCGTGACGGTGAGAATATCGTTAGTAATACATGTAGGAGCAATGGCGCAGCTGTATCCTGGTGTGAAACCAGACTGGGTAGAAGGTACAGTTTTTTGTGTATGTAGGTATTAGCGGATTTGTTTAGCCACAATATTTTCCAATAATTTTGAACCAGCTGGTAGAATGCTGATAGGAAGTAGGTCCTTGCAGCTAGAAGATAAATTAACCTTTGAAAGAATTAGTACTTCTGTTATGTTCCATAGACTAGGAAAGTTAACAAACAAGAGTTAATAATGTGTATCAAGTAGGGAGCCAAAAAAGGACAAAAGATTTTTATCATGGATATACTTACACTGTCTACTCCAACTGAGTTAAACTTAATGTTGGATAAGATATTCACTACGTCAGTTTCAGAAGCAAGAGTAAAACTGAACGTATTTGTAAAATTTTCTGCCAAGTGTGAATTCTAATAATTGAGAACCGTATGATATGGCACTACTTTATTTTTGATAACTGTATCTAAAAAATAGCTATTATATTATTTTCAGCGCATTCCAAAAATGGTTACTGTTAGTTATTCCTGCAATAGATTCGAAGTAAGCACGTTTTTCCCGCCTAACGGCATTAGTTGTATAGCTGTTTGTTTGTTTTGTTAGTTAATGGACAAGGTCTAGGCATGCAGAGTACCAGGTACTTTAGACACTGACTGCTGTGGTCATATGGTTCCTAGTCCTACTTAGAATTTTGCCGAATTTGTATAGTTTGTTAAAACTTCATAATAATTCCAGTGTGCTTGATTTTTCGTTTTTTGAACTTAGATAATGCTCTATCGCGCAGGTTCATCATGAGTTTAATATTTTCTGTTAACCACGGTGCCTTAGGTTTCGTAAATCCAGCTTTTTTAACAGGAGCACATAGATCAAATAAATAAAGAATGTTATCATTAAGAAAATTCACTTTTTGGTCAATATCTGATAACCGATATATCTGAAACCATGGTAGTGTAATAAAATTTAGAAGAAAGCGATCATGACCAAAATTTTAAAAATCTCTACACGTTTTTAAGAGCAGTTGATCAGCAGTTGGCTTGAAGCTCAAATTACAATAAACCAATTAATGATCAGAAACGTCATGCATACTTATCACACCACTTTGGATGACCAAATCCTCGTTAGAAGTGATTATTAAATCAATTAGTGTGGATGAAAATTATGTTACCGTTGTAGGTTCCGTAATATTTTGCTTCAAGCCAAATGTTTCCAACGTATTTAGAAATTTTAAAGTACCTAGTGTTATTATTTAAATTTAAAAGATCAACATTGAAATCTCCGATACAGAAAAAACCATTCACACTAGGAGCAATATTAGAGATTGTTTAAAAACTCTCTAAAACCGTTTCTATTTGCTCGGTAGGTTACCCCAAAAGAAATTTTTTGTTTTTGATTTTAATAGATAACCACAGCTCCTCCGAATCGGTGTTGTTCATATTAATTAAAGAATAGGAAATGTTGTTTTTAATATAGAAAGCAACGCCGCGCCGCCGCCATGAGTTTGACGATCTTTTCTATAAAATTGTAACCCTTGATATCAAAAATTTTGTTGTTGGAATTATTCATATTTGGCCATGTTTCAGATAATGCCACGTAGTCGTAATCAGATCCGAGGATTTGCTCTTTAAATTCCCAAAAGCCAGTGTTAATTAATCTAATATTTAAATGAGCAAATTTAAAACTAATATAATTAGAATATTTTTAAACCTAGATAGATAATATAAAAATTTAATGTTATTTTATCTTAACAATTAATTTGTATTAAATTAAATGACAAAGTACAACACAAATACCTAAAAATGTATACAACCGTTTGAGTAATTAACACGGGTAGATAATCTCCTCCATATTTTAATTGCCATTTTTTTTGCACATGTTATCTAATTCTCGCATAGCATTTACATATAATTTCTTATTGTCCTTATTGTCCCTATTAACAACTATTGTCGCATCGTGGGTTCATACGTTTTTGTGAGTGAACCGCTCTGTCGCGTTGTTAATTAAGTTAACCCTGACCGTTGTTAAATTTTCCGGGATCATTAGTTTTCTCCCTTTTAATTTTTTTTTGGGCAAAAACTGATTTAGGTAGAAATGTTCTAGTATACCGTTTTAAATCAGCAAATTGAACTTAAAAATAATTATTATGAATCAATATTGTATAATGAATCTATTTGTTGTCAATGGTATACTTAACGCTCCACTCACCGCAGACATATTTTTCGCTTCGGACACAATAATTATTAATAAGCTACAATGCTACATCCTGCACAGCCTATACTACACAAGACACAATACATGTACATCGCATCTACCAACATACGCGCCTGCAACAAATTTCTCTTTGCTCCTGCACAAAACTAGCTATTATTCCACTAGTCATAGGAAATCATAACTTATACTTCTATTGCTACAGGACTGCCCTCATGTCATTTCCTTAATCTGAAACTTAATAAGGCTTTACCTTACCTTTTCCTTTCTGGCTATTTAATACTTTATCGAAGCCATATTAATAATTAAACTACCAGAAAGTAATTCAACTACCGAGAGTAATTTTAATTACTACAAGTAATTCAAATACTTGTAAAGTAATTTAAATACTTTAGGATAAGTTAATTACTCAAAAGTAATTGCGAGTAATGGAATATAGTAATTAATTACTTTTAGAAGGTATTTTTTAATAAAAATTGTAATTACCAATTACACTTAGCCCTACCGTATTCTGAAAAGTAATTAAATTCCAAGGCCAAATAACAAAAAAAATGTAGTTAGCTCTAACCACATCTTATTTTATCAGTAATATAAGCTATGTCGCGGGACGCCTAAGTCGGGGCAACTGGCAATCCTTTTAGTTAAAATACACTTGGACACGAAGACTAAAGCTACTGTTGCGAGATTAATAAGAACACTTAAATACAAATACTTGCATTTATTTTTCTGTCGTTTACAGAACACTCAAGTTTAATACCGTTGCCTCTTAACTTTACTTATTAACTTCTTTTTATTAACTAACTAAATTCTAAGTCCAGTTTGACCAAGAAAACTCGGTAGGCATTTACAAATTTCCAAATAAGCCTATCAGAGCAGTTCTAATTTTTGAACTTTTGGCACTTACATACGGACGTGAATTATGTTTCTTTAAAAGAAAACGTCGATTCACTATGGAAGTTTTATTATAATAATGAGTTCTTACAAGTACAATAGCTTCGGTAAGACTGCTGATGGCAGGCTCGGAATGATATTTATTACTATCCTAATCAATAAGATAAGGCAAAGTTCATTTAGGAGTAATTCTCCAGATGAACTAACAAATGCACAAATAGTGACTAAGTTAAGGCAAAGTTCGCTTTAGGAGTAATTCTCCAGATGATCTAACAAATACACAAATAGTGATAAACAATAGTAAATACAATACAAGTAAACAGTGATGAACGATTTGTAGTTTATAAACATAATTATCTCTATTAGAAAACTACTGGCTGCGTGATGTCATGACTCCTCCCTTCCTAGAGAAGAAAATGAGGGTTCCATTATTTTCTGACCAATAGGTGTTTCTTGGCGTCCTTGTCGACACTTAAGACGGTAAAGTTTGGTAAGGTACCAAACGATTGGGAGTAAGAGAATGGCCACCAAGACTAGGGTTGTGTTAATCCAAGGGTGGTATAAATTGGGGACGGTATTCAGATTAGTAGCGTGTAAATTGTTTGCTAATGTACGAATTAATTTGATGTTGTCCTCGTCAAAATGCTTCAGGTGGAGCGCTCTTTCTTCTTTATTGTTGATACTCTTTGGTATATCTGCTATGGGTAATTCAAAGATGAATTCTTCGTGAGTAGTTTGCTCTTCTTGGAAGTATTTATCATCAATTAGGACCTTACACTTATTTAATGATATAACCGAAGGTGCGTTGATTCTATAGATTCCTGGAGCATTGCATAATGATTTAATTTTGGTTGGGCCGGCTGGAATGACTAGAACTTGCTTGGAGTTTATTTGGGTTGCACTTGTCTCGGAGAAGTGTACTATCGTCC